>KZ105079.1:0-53538 GCA_000504405.2 Mycosphaerella sp. Ston1 | reverse complement strand
TAGCGCTAGTATTATAGTAGGAGATTACCTATACCGTATATAAAGCTGAACTTCTATTAAGTTTGGCCGCGGAGGTGCTAAGCCTATACATCGATATTAATTACTATATAGATAATAACAACTATATATACGCTAGGTGCGAAACCTATACTAATCGACTTAGAATTATTAGTTTTATAGTATTGTATACTACTTTGAAGCTATAGCGTTAATAGTATAGACGTATATAGATATATGAACTATTAAGTAAACCTTAACCGTTTATATAACGGAACCGTTTATCTCGACTTTACTACTCGATTATAATTAGCTATTTAACGTATATTTACCGAGGTACTAACAGTTCTATATTAATATACCGAGCTATTAACAGTTCTATATAGACATACCGAGCTATCAACTGTTCTGTATATATATACCGAGTTGCGAACTATTCTTTATAGGTATACCGAGCTAGTAACTGTTCTATATAGGTATACCGAGTTAATAACTGTTCGGACAATATCTATAGAGACTATTATAGTTCGTAACTACTAACCGATACTAGAACGGCTTAAACCTCGCTACTATATTTTTACCGCTCTAACCTACCCTATATACCCGCTAAGGTAGTCTTGCCTCTAGGGTTGTATCCACCCACTGTACGAAGTAAACAATCGCCTACACCAAACTCCACACCTTCTTCCTCCACCTCTTCCTCTATCCTCCCCCTACAAGGTATCCTCTTGCCTCTTCCCTCTACCTGCCAAGTCGCCTCTTCCCGACGTTCGTTCTTGTGTAATCCCTCAGGCAGGAACACCACCCGACGCGGTCGAGCTGCCGAAAGAGCTCCTCGCCTGCTCGCAGAAGGACAGAAACAGGATTACGCCTCATCATCCTCCTCCACTACACTCGGGTAGAACAGCTTCGGGCAGACCCGGGGAGACGAACTTCCCTTCCTATGGCTGCGGGCACTTCGCTCTGACAAGACAGGACAACCCACATCACTCTCGTCGTCTGCTGCGACTGCAATGGACGTCGCCGGTCACGTCCTCTTCCGCGCCGCAGATCTGGTGCTCCGCCAGGCCACCGAAACGACGGCGACCCCAACGAGCACCGCCTCCGCCGCGCCCTCTTCCACCTCTGCTGCTGCTGCCGCGAGTGAAAAGGCTGCTCGTCCCGGCTACTATAAAATCGTGGGCATCGTCTTGGCCGTCACATCGGGACTCTTTATTGGCACGTCCTTTGTGATCAAGAAGAAGGGCTTATTATCAGCAAACGTCAAGTATAGCGAAGAGGCGGGAGAGGGCTATGGATATCTCAAAAACGCCTGGTGGTGGTTGGGCATGACACTGATGATCGTGGGAGAGATTTGCAACTTCGTCGCATACGCCTTCACCGATGCCATCTTGGTCACCCCATTGGGCGCCATCTCAGTCGTCGTCTGCGCCGTTCTGTCATGGTGGATACTGAAGGAGAGGCTCAGCTTTGTGGGATGGGTGGCATGTTTCCTCTGCATCGTCGGTTCTGTCGTCATCACGCTCAATGCGCCAGAGCAGTCGGCCGTCTCGAATATCCAGGAAATGCAGCAGTACGTGATTGCCCCGGGATTCCTCAGCTTTGCCGGCGTCATCATTGTAGGCTGCATAGCCGTGGCCGTGTGGGTGGCTCCGAGGTACGGCAAGCAGAGCATGATGGTCTACTTGACCATATGTAGCTTGATCGGAGGTCTGAGTGTCGTGGCAACCCAAGGCCTGGGTGCTACTATCATTGCAGCTATTGGGGGAGAGCAGCAGTTCAATAAGTGGTTCACCTATGTGCTATTCGTCTTTGTGATATGCACACTGGTGACGGAGATAATATATCTGAATGTGGGTGCTTCGTTCGTTCCTCCTCGTTGCCGACGAGAAATCACTGCTGACATGCACGCAGAAAGCACTGAACATCTTCAACGCTGCGCTGGTCACGCCGACATACTACGTCTACTTCACCTCTTCGACGATAATTACATCAGCGGTGCTGTTTCGTGGATTCCATGGCACGACCAACCAGATCATTGATGTCGTCATGGGCTTCTTGACCATCTGCTCCGGCGTGGTCTTACTACAACTGGCCAAGTCATCCAAAGAGATACCAGATAGCAAGGTGCTGAGCGGCAACCTAGACCAGATCAGGGCCGCAGCTGAAGTCGAAGAGCCCGAGTATGAGCCTCGAGCAGACACCATACGGGGCGGAGCAGGCATCATCCGAGCACTCAGTAAGACGAGGACGAAGAAAGAGGCAGAAGAGGTGAAGAGGATCAACGAAGAGCGCATGCAACCCATTGGCGAGAATGAAGTGGTAGAGTGGGACGGCCTCCGAAGACGAATGACAGTCTCTACGCAAGGCGGTTCCGTGAGACGACCCAAGACACAGCATCCACCACTGGGCATGTCCCAATTCCCGCCGGACGACGTCAGCGAGCCTGAAAGCGACGTCCATCCCGGGTTCTTTGGCAGAATTGGCAGGAATTTCACACAACGACGTCAGCAGAGAGGACACAGCCCCGTACCTCTCGATAGTGTCAGTGCGGGTGACCACGAAGCCCCATACAGCGTGCCTGGTGGATTACGACGAGTCGACGGCCACGATCATGATGATGATGACGACACAGCCTACAAGGGCGCGACCAGCAGCTCTCACCATATTCACTTCTCCGATCAGGCAAGCGAACGAGAACGCGCAGACTCGCAATCCAGCAGTCTCGCGCCTCCACGACCCCCTCCACATGGAAGTGGCAGTCGTCCCAGCACCGGCGGTGCTAGTCGACAATTCTCCTTTCAGAATGTCTTCTCGCGAAATAGATCCGATGCTGGCTCGGTGGATGCGGGCGTAAGGCCTCATAGTAGAGGTGCCTTATCCTTTCAGAGTCGAGGCAGCGCTAGTCGAGAGTATCCCCGAGCAGCTGATACGACCGAGGAAGAACGGCTCGGACTCGTGCATGGCGATTCACACAAAAATTTGCCTGTTTACACTGAGGAGCCAGAAGAGCAGGATACTTCATCGACTCGACGCAGTGATAGTGATGAGTGGCATATCGCGAGCGGTCGCAGTTCTAGTCCGGATCATCTTGGTGCTAGTCCCGCTGGCAATCTGGGAAGTAGTGGTGGAAGAAGACGCAGAGATGATTATGACGATGATAACGATGATGATGATCTTTATGATGCACACGTTCCAAGAGATAGCAGTAGTGGCGGGACCGGAAGGAGTGGGAGAGCATTTGTATAGCGTTCGATGCTTTCACAGCGGCTGTCTTGTGTTTTTGCCGGGCATGGGCATCATAGCATGGCGTCTGGTGTTTTTGCAACCTCATCATCATCATCGGCAGCAGCAACGACCACAGCAATGGCAACAGTACAAGAGATGGATATTGTTGAGGCCAAGATTTTCGATCTCGCTTGATGGCGAGACAGAACAGTGTTACGCCACCACGTGTGTGTGTGTTTATAAGTATGTGTATGCTTGAGAAGAAGATGTACATTTTTCACATGGCAATAGATATCTTGTACTCAATCAATGGACGATGAATGAGTAATGTTCCTTTTATTCAACATCAACATTATCTTATCATCATCATCACCCATCAGTCAGTCATCAAGAATAAACTTTCCAGAAAAGAAAAGAACAGAAAACGAAGTGAAAGGAAAGAAAAAAGCATTTGCGGAAGTGATACAGTGCTCCAGAACCCGCACATGCCTTGTGAAGTAAAAGTCGTGCTTCGCGAGTTCAGTACCAGGAGGATCGGGACAAGTAAGTGATTATTGCAGCCTATCTTACCTTACTTACTCTTGGGTTAATGATAGAATGAGCAAAGAGGGTACACCATGTACTTTTCGGAGCAGCAGGACAAACCCCAGCTTGATTGCAACTATCATCATGAAGGCGTACACGGACTACATGTATCATGATCTCTACTCAACAAATCCCAGACTTGCAAAATTCTCGCCTCGGTTAATATCTTCTCTTTCTTATTCTCTTTCTCCTTTTTGCCGTTATTCTCGTTCTTGTTCTTGTTCTCCTCATCCTGTTCGTCTTCATGTAGCAAATCCCAATCGGCTTTCTCAAACGCTTTATAAGTCTGTTCGCGACATCCGAACGCCCCGTTGGAGCACAATTTCGTCGCTGAGGGGTTGTGGTTTGTCCAGAGTCGGGGGGTGGTCAAGATGTTGTTGAAGATGTTTGGTGCGGTTGTGGATGAAAATGAGGATGGAGAGTTTTTGTTGTTGTTGTTGTTGTTGTCAAGATTGATAGTGAGATCTCGTAGACAGTAATCGGAGCTGTTGGAGAAAGTATTGGTCACCCAGCCGTTGGAGTAGGTGGAGGATATGCTGGTTAGAAGGGAGAGTTTTAGCGTGTTCTGTGTGTCTATGTATATATGTATACCAAATTGGGAACTTCTTTTGTGGTCTTTGCGAACCGAGTAAGTCCCCAAAAGGAGAATGTCGTGAGAAAGAAAGAAGAAAGAAAGAGTTAAAAACACTTTGAGCAAGAAAGAAAAACTTACTCCTCTTCTGCTCCCATCCAGCCATACATGGCACATTTTCCTTTGGTATGGAAAGAAATTTGTTTCATTCGACGAATTGCTGCTTCTCCACCTATAGTTTGCAGGAAACTGGCAAGCAGAGGGCGGGTAAGAGTGTCGTAGAAGTGGAAATTACAGAGTTCGAAGAAGAGGGGGAGGGCTTCGGAGCGGATTTGGGAGTTGATTTGGAGGAGCGACCAGGCAGTGCATGGAGCAGGGTTTAATTTTCTTGTTGTTCTTCTGATGATGGCTGTGATGGGGTTTGAGGGGGACTTTCGTTGATGGCGGATCTCGATTCGGGAGTTGAGATCAAGGGCGTGATGGAGGATCATGAGGCGGAGCTCGACTGGGAGGCCGGCAAGTGAGGCTTGTGGGTATTCCATTTTCGTTGTGGTCTTGTTTAAATCGCGAAATCTGTCATCCTTTGCTGTTCAGGAAACGAGTGTTGTTGTTCTTGGTGTGAGGTTAATATACGAGATCGGCAGGGGACAACCGTCGAGGGTACACGGGCCGGCCCATAGATATGAGCTAGTGCCCTGTGCACATCCCACGTGACACTTGATTGTCACAAATTCACCTGCCTTCCACCTGCAGCTACACGTATCGATGGCACAGCGACTCCATGTCGTGTAGACAAGATGTTGACTAAGAGAGCGTCATCACAAAGTCTAGGTATCGCAAATTCTTCTCATGCCGCTTTCCTTCCCTTTCTGTACCAGACTCGAAGCATCTTGCGCGCATATTCAGATCAATTTCCGCCAGCACATCCATCCGACCATCTCAATCTCGAAAACAAAGCAGGTCAAGGTGCAGCTGAAGAGCAAAAACTGCAGGATATCAAGAACAAATGGTCGTCGAGGAGTGGGGAAAAGGGAAGAGGTCGATCAGCGCGGAGCAGGAATGAGTCAACTTCGCAGCGCATGCAGAGTGCAATGCGTAGGCCAAAGCAGTTGCAGAGTATACCTTTCGAAGGCGACACAGGGTCGAGCACGCCCGCAGAGCGACTGCGGAATACAACCATGACTCCACGAGAGATGCAGGTGTTTGAAGAGCTGTTTCGGAAGGGCATCGAGAGGAAGAAGGAGGGGAAGATCCAGACAGGAACACAGCACCACCAGCAGCAGGAAAGAGTAATTTTTCCAGAGCTGCTACGACCTCTAGCGGAAGAAGCAGAGGAGATGCGTCGACGAGCCGCTCGCGAGAACCACGACACTCATACAGCCAAACCCGTGTCCGAATTAGAGATCAAAGACACCCAAGCCCTAGCTATCAAATCCCTCATGGACAACGCCACTTCCGATGTTCAGCTCTGGGCAATTCTTCGCGATCAAGTCTTCGACCGACTACGTTCTACCCCCGACAGCATTGCCCTACAAAGCAATTTCACTGCTCTGCCGGCTTTACTCCAACATTACATGCATCTCCAAACCTCCAAGTTACCCACCACACACTCCCTCGGCCTCGTCGTTCTTCCCGAATTGAAGAAACTTGGTCCTCTGGCATTCGCATTAGGCGCTACCACCGAGCTGTACAATCAACACATGTATCTCCTCTGGCAGCAATATCGCGACATGGAAGCCATCAGTCTGACATTGGAGGAAATGGATCGAGAGGTGTATTCGTTCGATCATGGCACGCAGGATTTGTTGAATCGAATCTTGGATTACGCGAGTGATGCAGCCGACGGGAAGTTGGGTCCAGCGGTGCAGGCTTTGTGGAGTATGGATCGGAAGAGGAGGGGGGTGGTGAAGATGAGGGATTGGATAAGGATTGTAGATGCGAAGTTGGAAGTGAAGGCGTTGGAACAGGCCAAGGAGGCGAAGATTAGATTTGAGGATGAGGATGATGTGAAAGAGGCGGGGAGGAGGGGGCGACAGTCGATGATGATGTGACGAGGAAGAGAGAGAGGAAAGAGAGCAGCAGGAGGAGGAATTTGCATAATTGGCGAGAGGTTTTTTCTAAATGGCGGGAGGTCTGGATGTGACGCTATTTATAAAACCCTAGGAGGAGGAGAAGTAGGACGATAGAGCAGGTCGCTTTGGCGTAGTGTGAGACTTATCGATACTTAGCTAGCTGTAGAGATATACATGAGAGCTAGCAAAGCTCACTGCTTGTATCCTATATAGACCTAGCTATCTAGACACGCCTTCAGCTGGGGACATTCTGATATGCGGCGGTGCAAGTTGGACATATACAGCGTCATAACAGCATGAGGACCTCCATCTCGGAAGATTTGTGCTGGACACCTTTAGAGCTGTACCACTGCAACAAATGCTGTTTGGTGGCCTTCACTTTCAGCACTGCGACCGTACAATTGCCAGGGTAGTTATAGCCCCTGGGAAGCACAAGCAGCTTTATGCTTGGCTACATTACTGCCGAGGCTTTCTTCTGGACATGTGAATATGAATCACACCTGTGGCTCCTATCACTGATCAGCCATTTCCATCCATCGTCAATTGCTCTATCGTAGCGAGAATAGGAATGCAGAAGCGATAGAAACCATTGATGATGACTGTGCTGGCAGTTCTATCTATCTCGTTCTTATGCTATGAGGCATTTTATCACACCCGCCCCCCGGAATGCCATGGGCATCACATGCGTTCGCGCCACGCATCCAGCGCGTGCGTGATTTTATCCATCGACGGCGAGCCAATCGTTAGTTCCACTATACGCACCGACATGTCAGCATCTGCACCTCGCAGCTCCCAAGCCTGTCAAGCCTTTCGCGCCTCTGCGACAACGCTTGTTTGGACATTGATTCAGCTCGTTGATGAGAACTAGAACTACCACATCTTCAGCTGGACAGTTACAGAGAGACAGGCTGTACGCTTCAGACTGGTTCAAAATAGAATAGCACAAGTTATCGATCATGCCTCCCGCTGCCATACACTTCGACGATGACACCGTGCACCCTGTCAGCTCGCACGAGGCTACATCAACTGGAAAGGATGCTCAGGACGGCATTGTGCGGCTGCTTCTCCAGCACCATCTCGAGATAACGACGAACTAATGTTGTGCAGGTCTTTAGCCGTAACGTCTCTGGGGGTAGAAGAAACTCTCTAGCTCCGTCGATCTTTCGGCCATCCGGTACAGCAGTCCCACCAGACGACGACGAGGCTGGAATTCGACACGATGGCGACGTACGCAAAAAGCAAATCTTCAAAGGACGACACCTCTTCTTCCTGGCATATCAAAGCATCGGCGTCATCTACGGCGACATTGGCACCTCTCCACTCTACGTCTTCTCTTCGACCTTTACCAGTCCGCCGGCCCGCGACGATGTCATAGGAGTATTATCACTGATCATATGGTCGCTCTTGATGATGGTCACTTTGAAGTACATTCTGATCATTCTTCGAGCGGACAATGAGGGAGAGGGCGGCACCTTCAGCTGCTACTCTCTCTTATCCCGGTATGCCAACATTACCAATCGGGACCCGCGAGAAGAGCCCATGATCAAGATGGAACGTTATCTTACGAATGATATGCGGCCAGCCAATCGACAAGTACGCAAGACCATCGAGTCTAGTGCATTCTTCAAGACTCTGCTCAAGGTGATGGGAGTCTTTGCTGTCTCGATGGTCATGTCCGATGGAGTGCTTACTCCAGCACAGTCTGTTCTTGGTGCAGTTCAAGGGCTGAATGTGATCGTTCCTGATATCAGCCAAGGAACAGTCATTGGCGCGACTTGTGGCATCCTCGTCGTGCTTTTCGTTGTTCAGCCTTTTGGCACATCGAAGCTAGGCTCTGTGGTAGGCTGGCTGTTCCATATATGTTCACTCTTAAGACTTACCCTGACCCTTCTCTAGTTCGCTCCCATTATCATCATCTGGCTCGGACTGCTTGCATCATTCGGAATCTACAACCTGGTGAAGTTCGATGCCGGGGTGTTCAAAGCATTCAACCCTGGCGAGGCCTTTGGATATCTGATTCGACATGGTGAAGACGGCTGGCGATCTTTGGGGGGCGTCTTGCTCGCCTTCACCGGCGTGGAGGCTCTCTTCGCCGACCTTGGCGCCTTTAGCATGCGTGCGATCCAGATCAGCTGGCTGTGTTGGTGTCTTCCCTGCCTTCTCCTGACCTATATTGGCCAGGCAGCGTACCTGGCTGTGCGTCCTGAAGCCTACAAGTATCCCGTCTTCGACACAGCTCCTCCAGGCTGCTTGATTCTCAGTATGGTCATTGCCATCCTTGCCGCCATTGTCGCCTCACAAGCCATCATCACGGCCACTTTCCAGCTTCTGGCACAAATCGTCAAGCTCTCGTACTTCCCACAGATCCAGGTAATACACACTTCGAAAACATATCACAATCAGCTATATGTTCCACTGGTGAACTACCTGCTCTGCATCGGGACAGTCGCCATCACAGCAGTCTTTCGCGACACGACCTCTCTCGGACAGGCTTACGGCGTCTGTGTCATGTTTGTGACGTTCTTTGACACGCAGATGACCGCACTGACCGCGCTGCTTGTCTGGCGCCTCCGTCCATGGATGGTTGTGGTTCCATGGCTAGCGATTTCAGCCATGGACGGCGCGTTTCTGTCTTCTGCACTCACCAAGGTTCCGGATGGCGCATGGTTTACCATCACCCTTGCTGCTGTGCTTGCTTGCATCTTCATCCTATGGCGCTTCGGCAAAGAACAGCAATGGAGAGCAGAGCGACACGATCGAAATCCGCTCTCACATTATGTCCGCAAAGACGATGAAGGCAGTCTGAGACTGACGAACTTCGCTGATACGGTGCTGGAGAAGCCCTTGGGCGAGAAGCTGTCGGTAACCAAGGGCTTCGGCATCTTCTTCGACAAGGGAGGCGATAAGACGCCTATCATCTTTAGTCAGTTCATCAACAAGCTCGTCTCGAAGCCTGAAGTCACTGTGTTCTTCCATTTGCGACCTTTGGAAACTCCTACAGTCGACATCAGCGAGCGATATGTCGTCCGACAGCTGGATTCTCTACCGAACTGCTACCGTGTGGTTGCGAGATACGGCTACATGGACGAGGTGGTGACTCCTGATCTTGCCGCCCTCATTTACAATCGCGTGTCCGACCACATTATCCTGCAACAGAACCGAACGAACGAGGACAGTGAGGTCTCAGCTATATCACTCGCCACTCCCGGAAGCAATAATATCTTGGACAGCACCACCGAGAAGTCGTCCACGATAGCTACATCCACGCCACTAGGAGTTTCTACCAATCTCAGTAGCCTGAAAGCGGCGTTTGAGCATAGAGTGCTGTATATTGTTGGTAAGGAAGAGATGCACATCAAGCCAAAGACTCCCATGTGGCGACTCATCCTACTGAAGATTTTCTTGTTCGTGCGAGAAAACACAAGGAACAAAATGGCCAACTTGAAAGTCCCCACGGACCGCTTGGTGGAAATAGGCTTTGTGATGGAGGTGTAGGCATTTTGGCCGGCCGGTCTGAGTATAAACAGTAGTAAGTAGTACAGTAAAAAGGAAAGCGAGTGCCGTCGGCACCACGTGTAACAAAGTACCATTCAGCCTTCGACTCGAAGATTAAGAAAAAGTGGTCTGGAGAGATTCTGCAAACCTTGAGCGGGTGCTGGACGCTGGCTGGAACGAGCTGTCAATCAAGGGGTAGATAAACATGGTTCGGGCACTGACATGGTTCAGGGGGGTTGGGATTTTTTTCTCTCTAAATACCATTGTCTTGGGACAGTTGGCATGGCACATCCAATCTTACGGTAAGGACTACTCGTACCTCTCCATCGACGTTGATGTATCTGTGTAGAATAGCGCACGTACTGCATCGAGTTTGTTGTGCGTATGTGTGTGTGTGTGTGCGCGACCCCGAGTGCTAGAATTTACTTTCTGTCCGACTAATGAGGGTTGCAGCGATACAACAACATCTCACCAGCCACATTTTACGTTTTTTATCGCCCAAGCTCCCATGGCGAACCTTCTGTCGTCGTCGCATCACAAGGAGTTCAAGGAGTCCAGGACCAGAAGACTTGCAAGCTTTCTCCACGCGTTTAGATTTGCCGAAGACTTCCCTGCTCCCAGCATCAGCTGCATGGCCAACTGCGATAAAGGCCCCAGAGTTTCCTCCGACTCCACAATTGGGATGACTTCCAGACTCTTTGCGAGACCAGCAGCGACAGCGACAGCGACAGTGACTGCGACAGCGACAACTTTGACCCTCTCGCCGTGAAAGATGGCGCACCATTCGCGGCGCTCATCCGGCATCGAACTGGAGACCAAAGTCCTCACGGCTGATATTGTCTCCTGCGATGCGTCTGAGATCGATGCGCAGGTGAAGAAGCTCACCGAACCGTATCAGGATCCGCGGTTGCGAGACTATCCCAATCGCTTCGTGGCCATGACTGTCGATTTGGAAGATGGTAGGTAGTTCTAGCACGTGTAGAATAGGGAGGCGGAAACTTCCCCCCCAGGACACTTCCGCTAATCGCACCTACAGATCCCGAGTATGTCACTCGCCATGATGGAATCCAAGGTGGAAGGGGAGAGAGAGGGAGAGAGCATCACGCTGATTTGAGGGGTGCAGGGAGCCGATTTTGACTTTTCGATTCTGGGTGTTGACTACCATCTGGGTGAGCAAAACATGTGTTCAACTAATACACCTTTTATAGTGTTCGTCTTGAGGGCTAACTACTCCTGTCCGTGCACAGTCCATAGTCGGTAGCACGATCACGACCGTGTTTTTCTTCAAGCCTTTTGGCGGCACACTAGACGAGTCGGCGATTCAATTACTCTCGTGGGGCTGCGGCCTTGCCATGGCAAAATACTTGCCCACTCACGTCTTCAACACGTTTGGCTACAGATGGACCATGAATCCCGGTACGAATGGGGTCGTGAACGGTGCGAGAGGAACCAGATGTGCTGATTATTTATCACGAGCAGGACCGTTCCGCCTCAAAGAGCATGCGATGATTACTTGCGCTTATAGCCCGTCGACGTCCGTATCTTATGCTCTGGGTGCGTTGACATGCCTCGAACTCTGGTATGGTCAACGAGTCAGTGCTTTCTGGGTAAGTGGTGCGCCATGGTCGTTGTAGTTGGCCTCCTATTGATCACGACTTCAAAGGGCATCATGTATCTCTCCAGCTCCTTGTTCGTCGGATACGGCATTGCGGGTCTCCTACGAGAGCATCTGGTCACGCCGCCGACTATGTACTACCCCATGTCGCTTCCCAAGGTTGCTCTGTTCAGAGCTATGCACAGCAGCAACGCGACCACCAGAAACGGAGTGAAGTTCTTCGCCATTGCGCTGGTGGCAATTTTCGTGTGGTCGTGGTTCCCGCAATACTTCATTCCGTTGCTGGCATCGTTGCCAATTATCTGTTGGTTTGGCCACGGCAATCCTACAGCTTTCGTTCTCGGCTCTGGAACGTACGGGTTTGGCTTTCTCACGTTCTCACTCGATTACAATTACATCAATGGGATGTGAGTACTACTTTACTCTATGTCTCCGAAGCTTGATCGTCACGAGGCAAAAAACTTATGATACGGGGAGGCGAAACTGGGCTGATGTCGTGAGAACAGTCTGAACCCTCTGGTATCGCCTCTTTGGGTCAGTGTCACCCAAGGCGTCGCGATCATTTTCGCCTGCTGGTTCGTCTATCCGATCATTTACTACACCGATACGTTCGAAGCGAAGAGCTTTGGGGCGATGACTACCAGCGTCTATACTGCCGCCGGCGAACGTTACAATAGCAGTGCGATCCTTACCCCTGATCTTCGGCTGAACCAGACTGCTCTCGAGATATATGGGGCCCCTCATGTACGTGTCTCGAACGCTGTGTGGTAGTCCCCGCTCTGACCGTGTAGTAGTGGGCTCCGTCATATATCTTCCGCTTCTTCTGGGGCTTGACAAGCATCTCCGCTACAATCACCTTTGCGGTACGTCGTAGTGGTGAAAACCTGCCACTAGCCTATGTCGTTGCCACTAATCATCACGACAGATGTGGTACTACGGCAGCAGTGCCTGGCAGATCGCGAAAGCCAGTCTGTCGGGTCGTTACATCGAGTACAACGATCCCTACCTCCAGATCATGAGCAGATACCCCAAAGTACCTCGCTACTGGTACGCTGTCGTGCTTATCCTCTCGGTCAGCCTGTCCATCTTGACCTTCTACCAAGGCGGTTTCCAACTACCATGGTGGGGCTTTACAGTGTTTTTCTTCTTGGCCCTAGTATTGACATACCCCAACGGTAAGTTCGAAAAGCCCGCCTACCTCCACGTTATGGAGCTGAGACTCACCCTTGTCAAGGCATTCTGAACGCGATTGCTGGAACTTCACCCGGCGACACCATGATCGTCGACCTGATCGCCGGCTTGATATTCCACGGCAACCCCATGGCCGTTATGTCCTGTTTTGCCTTTGCTAATCCGATTCTCGGTGAGTCCACGGCGGCCGAATGGTGGTGGACGGCATTCATACTAATACTCTTCCTCCTCATGGTAGGTCAAGCATTGAACTTGCTCAGTTTCTTCAAACTGGGTTACTATCTCAAGATACCCGAAAGGCCAATGTTCTGGGGCCAGTTGTGGGGCACGGCAATTGTCCCGCTGGTCAATTATGGCGTGTCCAGACTGGTCTTGGATAACATCGATCATGCCATGTTGAAGGGACTCACCCATTCCGTCAGCTGGAACGCTCTGGGAGCCAAAGCATGGTATTCTGCTTCCATTCTATGGGTATGACAGGCTCGAGCTGAAATTGTCCATGGCATTGACTAATTGGCCGTGCACAAAAAAGGGAGTCATTGGTCCTGCAAAGATGTTTGGTTCTGGTATGTTCATTTCCAATGCTGTCTATCGACATGCAGTGATCATTGTTGTTGACCCAAAGCACAGGATCCGAGTACAGCTTCGTCTACTATGGCATTCTGATCGGGTTCGTCGTTGTTACTCTCACTTACTATCTCCAACGATGGAAGCCCAACCTGGAAACGGAGTACTATCTGAACGCGCCAATCTTCTTCCAGTCATATAGTGAAATACCCATTTCACCAATGACATCGTTCTTCTCCGGCTTCGTTGTCTCCCTAATCTTGTAAGTCACCCAGCATCCGCCCATGGCACACTGAGTACACTAACATCGTGTAGTATGGGATACATACTTCGCCGCCATCCCGTCTGGTGGGCGAACTATAACTACCTGCTAGCCATGGGTCTAGCTTGTGGTGTAGCTTTCCAAGGCCTTTTCATGGCCTTTGCGCTAAACATGCCAGGTGTCGACTTTCCGTAAGTCCGACGTCTTGTCCCAAAGACTCTCACCTGTACTGACCACAGCGGATACAGAAATTGGTGGGGCAATCATCCAGATTATCCAGATCGATGCTTCCCACCGACTGATAAGCTGCCGCCTGCGATGCAGGTGTAAGTGGGCGAGGGATAAAAAGGCAACAAAAGGTTCGCAAGGGAAGCAATTGTCCTCAGCGCGCATTTCGACCTATCGAGCGACACCGTATGACGAGATTTTGACTCACTTTTCTGGATTTGTTGCGTCCCCATTCCACTTGGCTACCTCCTTTCCAGATCGCCATATCTCTCTGAGCCCACCAATCAGGTTGTGCGCTCTATCGCATGAAAAGGACTGCACTTGAGATGCTGTGGCATGGCCTGACCTTCGCTTACTCACCTGCGCTACCTTCGGGATTGCTTTGCTCCTCAGCCTCCCTCCTCATATCCTTTTCGACCACGGGAAAAAAACAGCACTCTTCCACGAGAGGTCCAGTTCGTTTCTCGGCCATGCTGGAGCATTTTCTCCGCTTCTGCACCACAAGCCCAGCCCTCAAGAATTCTGCCACAGCGGACTGAGGGCAGCGAGCTCATCTTCTTCGACATGCTCGTCGACGAGTGCAGTCGGGCATGAACATAGCTGCCGCACGTCTCTCTCGCCCCTTGAAGTCGAAACCCCTGGCTCTGGATCTGATCAGAACACGGCTGAGGTGGCTTCTCTCATGAGCATTGGATGCCCGCGCTTCTATCTCTCGTCTCTGGCGTGTCCTCCAAGCTCAATGCGTTATGAGCTCCGCGGCGTGGTCACCACGGCTCCCAACTTGCGTCGGAGGTGGAATTGTTGTTTCGTTGCGTTGTCCCATTGCCCGCAGCGACTGACTACCTTGGTTCGTTGAGCCGATGCGATGGGTGGTCAAGACGATGGTGGAATGGATGGCAGTAGTGGTAGTAGTAGTCACTAATGTATACTGTATACTTGTATATGTAGACATCTGGAAGGAGACTAGTCTTGGCGCCAAGACAGGAAAGTAGATCTTCACTTGCGATGTACCTTACTTTCAAACCTATACTCACGCACAACAACGTACTACCTTACAATACCTCGTCGTCACCATTGAACTCTCGACTTCCGCCATGGTATACCTCGAGCAGAGCTACTCGAAGGTTGGCTGGCCGCTTCTTCGCACTGCTGGATACGTTGAAGAAGCTTGCTGGCACGTGCAATCCGCCATGGTTCTCCTTGCTACTAGCGCTTCGTTGCTTGGAAACACACGGCAGATAGATTATACCATCGAGTGGAGTTTGTCTGATTGGTAGGCCCTATACCACCTTCCCAAAAAGCACTCGCCCAAACCCCAAGATCTCTTGGTGCCAAGCCCAGACTACGACGGCTTCATCGCTTCCGACACATTACAGGAGCTACACAGTGGTAGTTGTCGTTGCTGAACCACTAATAGCCTTGGAAGATGCCGACCACTGCCGCAGATGAGAGCATCAGGCCGATGTTGCCTGTATGGAACTGCATAGGTGCTTATGCTGCAAGCTCTATCAGCTCCCTGTTCAGTCGGTCATGTCTGAATAGAGGAGGAGACAAGACATATACCTAGGTCGACAAGTAGAACGATCAGCCGGTGACCTCCGCCAGCTATACTGTGTGAGCCTATGTGCAAGATCCAGCTACAGTGATGGCCGAAGGATCAATATAAGTACATGCTCGACTTCCGAGCTTGTATAACATCTCGTGCCACAACGATATCCTGGTTGCAATGTTCGGGCTTCGCTTGCTTTCCCTGATCCCACTGGCTCTGGCAGCAGTCCTGCCCCCTCGAGATGCCATTACTTACGATGGCTACCGAGTGTACCGCGTCGCGACTGCAGGTAACGATGCCAGCATCATGGAAACCCTCTCGACTCTCGACTATCAGCTGTGGAGCTTGAAAAGTGCAGACCATGTTGACATATCGATCGCTGGGGACCAGATCGAGCAGTTCGAAGCCCTTGGCTTGGACTACTCGGTAATGCACGCGGACCTCGGAGCAGACATCGCAGAAGAAGCTAAAGTCCTGTCCACCGTCTCGAAGCGACAAGCTGGATCCCAAGGACCTGAATCTACTTGGTTCAACGCATATCACTCGTATGCAGACCACGTCCAGTACTGGCGCGACATGGTTGCTGGATTCCCAAGCAATTCCCAACGATTTACTGCTGGTCAATCGTACGAGAATCGCGAGATCTTTGGCGTCAAGCTCTTTGGCAACAACACAGGAACGACCAAATCTGCTCTGGTCTGGCATGGAACCGTCCATGCCCGAGAGTGGGTCAGCGCAATGACCGTCGAGTTCCTTGCAGCATCCATCGTCGCAGGATACAAGCAAAACGACCCCGTATACACGGCCATATTGGACGAATACGATATCTACATCTTGCCGTTTGTCAACCCGGATGGTTTCGTATACACCCAGACCACAGACAGACTGTGGCGCAAGAATCGTGCTCCAGGTCCAGCCCGCAACGGCCAAGTGTGCTACGGCACTGACATCAACCGCAATTGGCCATACCAGTGGACGGGCGACCCGAACGGTGCCTCGACTGACCCCTGCGCTGAAACTTACAAAGGTCGTGCCTCTGGAGATTCGCCAGAGAGCAAAGCCATCGTCAGCCAGTTGAGCAGTGTGGCAGCCCAGCAGAACGTTGCCCAGTACATCGATTTCCACAGCTATGGCAACTACATTCTCACTCCATATGGCTACACCGAATCTCCCCCCGCCACGTCTTCCGCCATCCTTGCACTTGCCAATCGTGCTGGTGCTGCCATTCGTGCCGTCTACGGCACGAGCTATACCATTGGTCCTGCCGGTTCGACTATGTACCCGACGACTGGAAGCAGTATTGATTATGCTTATGATGTGGCTGGTGCGGACTATGCGTATGCGTTCGAGCTTCGTGATTCTGGTGCGAATGGCTTTGTTCTTCCACCAGCTCAAATCCGTCCGACTGGGGTGGAGGTTCTTGAGGGTATCAAGGTTTTGCTTTCTGGAATGTGAGAAGAAAAAGCGAGAATCTTTATACACTTTTATATATAGATTGGATGAATGAGATGAGTTATGGTCTTGGATTTTCCATATTTTGCGTTTGATGCTTTTTACGTTTTTACGCTCTCGCTCTCTCTCTACCCTGTCTTTTTGCCAACGGATGAAGTAAGCTGCTCGCTATACAAGTGTCATTGATCCTATGTATGCTTCCAAACCTGGTATCGCACATCCAACTCTACACTTCAGTCAACCACTACTCACCCCTTGAAGGAATTCCTCGAGCAGAATAGGATTTTGAACTACACCTCACCACGTAAGAACTCTGACCTGTCAATCAATCAATCAATCAATCAATCCACCAATCCACCAACCCACCAATCCACCCCTCCCCCAACCAATCAACTCCCCCCCTCCCCCCTGCCATCCCCCAAACTCAAACCCGACCCCCACGCTCCAGCTCCCCACTCCTCCTCCTCCTCCTTTTCTTCTTCTTCCTCGCCCCTCTTTTATCACGCCTCAGACTCCAACACACAGCAACTAACGACAACAACAACATCAGACTTATACCTAAACCGATTCCGACTCCAATTTGCCAGTGATGCGAGCTGGAAGTTGGAGGAGGAGAAGATGAAGATGGGACTTGGTGGTCTTCTTTAGGTGCTGGGGCTGGAGATGGAGATGGAGATGGGGGGGTTGTGGTTGTGGTTGATGGTGATGATGTGATGGAAGAAAGCTGTATTCTTGGACCTGTGTCTGATTCTGATTGTGAAGCAGGAGGATTTATTATTGGTTTTGTTGTTGTCGTTATTGTTGATGATGTCGTTGCTGCTGCTGCTCCTCCTCCTCCTCCTTTGTTGGTATACGCTAGATTTCTGCAGCCCATGGTTCGGTGGAATTAGGTCCTGTGGATTTTAACATCATCATCTTCAGGTTTATTACTAACTTGGTCGAAGGACGACGATAGGTACATGTGCTTGAAGAGTCAGCGTGGAGGCGTGAGGCTGATGTGCACGAGGTCGATTGATGCTATTGTTCCACGACATGTGAGCTTCAAGATGGTGTGGTACAACAGGCTTGTATAGCTTCGGGTAAGCAAGCAAGCGAGTAAGGCGTGTGCGTGGATTTCGCAAACGTAATTGACATTCATCTCCATATGCCTGTGGAGCGACTCTGAACAATCCTGGCTCTTTCAGGTATCTCCATCTGATGAACACCGATAAGCCAGCGCCATGTTCTTGGACGATCACTCAGGTATATCTCGTCGAGAGCAAATTAAGCACTTGCAGCGACATCCTCTCTCCGAGGCGCTCTTCGAGCACCTCCTCCAGAATTCCTGTTCGTACCAGGTCGGTTAAGTGTGTATTTTGCGAACGCGCGTGCAAGCGCCTTTTTGCACGAGACCTTCTGACTGCCAACGAAGCTGTCAATGGCAACAGCTATGGCACGATCAATGTCGTGAGCATTGCAGTATTCACTAAGTCGCATCTTGGCGAAGGACTCGCTGATGCGGAGGATGGATTCGAGATGACGGACCTGCAAGACTGATTAGTACACTGAAGCTGTTGTACTGGGCATGTTGAAGATAGTTCTTACTGTAATAGGGTATGCACCGGTCGCCAATGACTCTCGCCTCATGTCTGCGAATAACCGGGCAATCTTGTCCTGATCAATCTGGTAAAGCTTGGGCCGACAGTGTTCACGTGCGTAGAGAATGTACTTGCGAAGTAACTCTTGCGGTATGACAGTCTTTGGCCCAGCTGTGGCCTCCTCACCATCGACTTGCATGCTCTGCGGCGCATCGGCCTGCGCTTGTGAGCCGAGAGCTGAGCTCATTACTGGGTGTGCTCGGCCATGACTGTTGACAACGAATTGAGCTAATCGCTCGTCCTCTTCAGGGTCGACAGTGTCTCGCACGACGCACAGGATGTCAAATCGAGACAAAATCGGTTCCGTCAGTTCCACGTTCTGGCTGAATGGGACAGTACCATTGTAACGACCACCAATAGGATTAGCTGCTGCGATGACTGCACATCGCGCTTGTAATGTTGTCACGATACCGGCCTTCGATATCGAGATGGTCTGCTGTTCCATGGCTTCGTGGATACTCGTTCGGTCTTGGTCGTTCATCTTGTCAAATTCATCAATCAGACAAGTACCTCTATCAGCAAGGACGAGTGCGCCGCCTTCCAGTGTCCACTCTGCTGTAAGTGGATCCCTCCGCACGCTTGCAGTGAGACCGACTGCTGAAGCGCCCTGACCAGTGGCAAAGACTGCTCGATGCGCTGTGCTCTCAATGTACTTGAGCACCTGCGATTTGGCAGTTCCAGGATCTCCAAGCAGAAGCAGGTTTATATCACCACGAATCGCGTGCTTTCCCTGTGCCACTTTTGACACGCCGCCGAACAGAGACAGAGCGACAGCAGTTTTGATATCATCATGGCCGTATATGGACGGCGCAATAGACTGCACAATCTTCTCAACAATCTTCGGATCTTTACTCAGTTGTCGTATCTTGCGCTCGTCATCCTCCGTCAACCTGAAACCAGCAAGCTGATCGTGCGTTTTCACTACATGATTGGCTTCCAGTATCGTTGCAAACACTGGAAAGCCATTCTTGTTGTTGAGCTGCGCATCGTAGTTGTTTCGGTATACACCAGTGATTTCGACCTCCTCTCCTGGCTTGGCAGAGTCGATCAAATCCCACAGCAGGATCACTTCTCGGTGTCGTGGTAGACGACCTGCAGGCACCGTTCCAGGAGACTCTTGCAACGTAAGCTTCTGGTAATTACGATACACCGTCTTTTCACTATTGAGCGTGAAGGGTCCTCGAGATTGGCAATTCTGGCAAAAGGAAAGTTTGACTTCCGCATTGCTGTCCTGAGGGAATGGTCCAAGTGTGATGCCGCACTTGGTGCAGTCGAACTTGACGTACTTCAATTGTGGGAAGACGCCTGTTCTGCGCGTAACCACACCACTAACGCGAAGGAGGCAGTTGAGATGGCTTTGACGCAGTTGGCGAAGTGTATATGAGACTGGCAGATTCGTAATGCGAACGTGTAGCTCCGAATGGATTCTTTCGTAGTCCGGGTAGTGATACAGAGCGACTTCGAGTGCCACTGCATCGAAGATTGGCAAGATGGAAGCAGGCACATTGACTAAAAAGTAGGCCAATGTGGGCTTCGACTGTGAGAGATGATCCCAATCGACTTCTAATGACTCTGCGTTTACTTCTCCCAGTGTTCGGATACGCACGCCATATACAGAAGTGCCAGCAGAGTCGGTATATTCGGTCAGAAAGGATTTGAACTCGCGTGCAACAGTCTTGTGAACAGCTGGGAGTGACACCCAATCCGTCAAGCTAGCCGCCTTGACATCTGCAAGTGCTTCCAGTGAAAGCTCTTCTGCCATGATATCGTCGTGCATGTCCATGTCATCGGGATCTTCGTCAAATCGATGTCGCCGTCGCCGTGGCTGGCGTGTGAGGTCCATCACATCTTCCTCCTCGTCTGGCAAGAAAGCACCAGGCAGTTTGCGTTGTCGTGCAAGCTCTCGATCACGACGATTGAGGCGGGCTTCAAGCGCTCTCCTGGATGCGGCGTCCATCTGTTCGTATTCCTCTTCATCGTCAATATCTGCTCCGCGATACATGTTGTCGTCGTTTCGGTCGTAATCGCGATCGAAGTTGTCGCCAAAGAGGTCGATGCCAGCATCGTCTTCTGCCATCTCGTCCGCATCGTCAATGTCCTGAATGAGGTCCTCCTCGGGGTCAAGATTGTCATCCTCTTCGACGTCGTCGCCGCCGGGGAATACTGGTGGAGAAGATGCGGGGGCTACAGAATGTCAGTATGCATACTCTCTGAGAATAGCAAGCAACGTACGACTCGAAGGTGGTGCTGCGCCAGACGAAGGCATGTCGTCCTCGGCATCTCTGCCGCGTTTGCGTCCACCGGGCGCAGGGCGGCCTCGATTTGCAGAAGACATGCTGGGTCGCAGTGGTGAACTGAGCGAGGTCAGTACTGGCTACCGCGAGGAGGTTTTATCGTGCCGAGAAGGTCTACCTCATTGTGTTGTGTGTGTGTGGACAGGGAAGGGAATGGAGAGGGAGAGGGAGAGAGTGAAGTCTGCAGCGTGAGGCGCTTGCAGGGTCAGCTCAAATCAATTTACGCGTGAAACACGAAACGACCGCGACGCGTCCAAGTAAAGTGGCACGCTCATGCAAAAAAGTGGCGACCAGATGCCGAAACGCGTCTTCCACCAACGACACTACCTCACCTGTACTTCATCACGACCACATCGGATTTCGACTTATTTCCCTTCCCCAGACTGGACACAATACAACGTCGACCTACACACCTTCACCAGCACCGCCGCGATGGGCTCCAGGCCGGATCTGAAGGTGGACGATGAGGCCGGCTTCGTCAAGACCTTTCACCAACTCGAGATCAACAAGCCTGCAGACACCATCAGGATATTCGACCGGGGAGACTTCCTCTCGGCACATGGCGACGATGCCGAGTTCATCGCTCGAGTGCAGTACAAGACCTCTTCGGTGCTCAAGTCTCTGGGGAGAAGTCCCGGACTGCCCTCCGTCACCATGACCATCACCGTCTTTCGGACGTTCCTTCGAGAAGCCATCTTTCGACTGGGGAGACGAATAGAAGTGCTCGAGTCTTCTGGCCGTGGACAGTGGACAGTGACGAAGCAAGCATCGCCTGGCAACCTCCAGGACATCGAAGACGATCTCGGTGGGCACGTCGACTCTGCGCCCATTATACTGTCTGTCAAAGTATCGGCAAAAGCAAATGAGGCGCGCAACGTTGGTGTCTGCTTCGCTGATGCCAGCGTTCGAGAGCTTGGCATAAGCGAGTTTGTGGACAACGACATATACTCCAACTTTGAGTCGCTAATAATCCAGCTCGGTGTGAAGGAATGCTTGATTCAGGTCGATACTACGAAAAAGGATGCCGAATTGCACAAGCTGAAGACAATAGCCGACAACTGCAACTGTGCAGTAGCAGAGCGGCCGGCTGGCGACTTTGGAAAGCAAGACATCGAGCAAGATCTTACTCGACTACTGCGAGACGAAAAGGCCAGCGGTACCTTGCCTCAGACGGACCTCAAGCTGGCGATGGGCTCAGCTGCAGCATTGATCAAATACCTTGGAATCATGTCAGATCCAAGTAATTTCGGCCAGTACCAGCTTTACCAGCACGATCTGAGCCAATACATGAAATTGGACTCATCAGCGCTGAAAGCGCTGAATCTGATGCCAGGACCCAGGGATGGCTCAAAGAACATGAGTCTGTACGGCCTCCTCAATCACTGCAAGACACCTGTTGGCAGTCGATTGCTAGCACAGTGGTTGAAGCAGCCTCTGATGAGTTTAGAGGAGATCGAGAAGCGACAACAGCTGGTAGAGGCTTTTGTGAACGACACCGAATTGAGACAAACCTTGCAGGAAGACCACCTTCGATCCATACCCGACCTGTACCGACTGGCAAAGAAATTCCAGCGGAAGAAGGCAAATCTGGAAGATGTTGTCCGAGCTTATCAAGTGGCTATTCGCTTGCCCGACTTCATTGGCACCTTTGAGGGAGTTATGGACGAAACATACAAGGATGCTCTTGATCTTTTCTATACAACCAAGCTGCGAGATTATTCTGACAGCTTTGTCAAACTTCAAGAGATGGTAGAGACCACAGTCGACCTGGAAGCACTCGACAACCACGAGTTCATCATCAAGCCCGAGTTTGATGATACCCTCCGTGTCATTCGAAAGAAGCTCGACAAGCTTCGGTATGATATTGACAGAGAGCACCAACGTGCCGGAGACGACCTAGGAATGGATATTGAGAAAAAGCTGCTTCTAGAAAACCACAGAGTGCACGGCTGGTGCTTGCGTCTAACACGAGCCGAAGCTGCCGTCATTCGTGGCAAGAAACAATACCCAGAGATTGCAACCCAGAAGAACGGCACGTACTTTTCCACACCCAAGCTGGCAGAGATGCGACGCGAATTCGACCAGCTATCGGAGAACTATAACAGAACACAAAGTGGACTTGTCCAAGAGGTCGTCAATGTAGCAGCTTCTTACAGCCCAGTCATCGAACAACTAGCCGGTGTCCTCGCTCATCTCGATGTGATTGTCAGCTTCGCACACGTCTCTGTTCACGCACCCACAGCCTACGTGCGACCGAAGATGCACCCTCGCGGCACTGGCAGCACCATTCTCAAAGAAGCTCGACATCCATGCATGGAGATGCAAGACGATGTCCAATTCATCACCAACGACGTCTCTCTGACCCGCGAGACCTCTGAATTTCTTATCATCACTGGCCCCAACATGGGCGGCAAATCGACCTATATCCGTCAAATCGGCGTCATCGCCCTCATGGCACAGATAGGCTGTTTCGTCCCTTGCTCAGAAGCTGAACTCACCCTGTTCGACTGCATTCTAGCCCGTGTAGGAGCCAGTGACAGCCAACTCAAAGGCGTAAGTACCTTTATGGCCGAAATGCTCGAAACCTCCAACATCCTCAAAACCGCCACGAAGGAATCTCTAGTCATCATCGATGAACTGGGACGAGGTACAAGCACCTACGATGGCTTCGGTCTCGCATGGGCCATCAGCGAACACATAATCACAGAGATCGGCGCGTATACCATGTTCGCAACCCATTTCCACGAACTCACCGCCCTGGTCGACACACATCCCCAAGTCCAAAACCTCCACGTCGTAGCACATATTGAGAATGGAAATGAGGATGGATCCGAAGACGTCAACATGACAAATAGCAACAACAACAACAACAGCAATAACCGCCGCCGCGAAGTCACCCTACTATACAAAGTCGTCCCAGGAATCTCAGACCAATCATTCGGAATCCACGTCGCAGAACTCGTTCGCTTTCCGCAAAAAGTCATCAACATGGCAAAGCGCAAAGCCGACGAACTCGAAGATTTCTCTGGAGGTCCAGGTATGAGCAATAATAGTAGCAATAGCAATAGTGATCAAAGTCGCGCAAACTCGAATCTTTCACATGCGGCGAAGCAAGAAGATGTAGAAGAAGGGAGTAGATTGCTCAAGGCGATTTTGAAGAAATGGAAAGAGCAGGTGGAAGCGGAAAATCTCGATCAGGAGGCGCAGGTGCAGAGAATGAAGGATCTGGTGCAAGGGGATGCACAGTTATTGGCGAATCCTTTCTTTCAAGGTGTGAGGGCCTTGTGAGTGGGTGGGTGAGTAGGACTACAGGAAGTGTGTATGTGTGGAGACGAGTAGGGAAATTGATGTGACGTGCTTCACTACCTACCTACAAGTCGAACGTGGACGGGCTCATCATGAAGCAACTCTGGGGAGAGTGGTGGGTTGTAGATGTCAACTGTCAAGACATGTCTGAACGATACATGTAATCTCACTACAAGCGTCAGAATCAGAGTCGAAGAATTGTCAAATTATCACGCCAATTGATATAGGGTCATCATTCTGTTTCGAAGTTCTGCAATATCGCTACAAGAAATTTCGTGGCTTCCGCTTTCCTTCCCTCCCAACAGCCAGCGAGTATTATACCTACTCAAGAGTCTGCTGCCTGCCGTAGATATGCTCCGAAGCAAGAAGCACGAAAGTCGGAGATGCCAAAAACAAACGCTCGCTTTTGCTGGTGGTAGTGGTGGTAATGATGCTTGATCTATGCGGCCGTCTTCTCTTCGATCGTGGCGGTTTTGATGCCATCGGTCACCTCAGGAACACCATTCTCGGCACCAGCAGTCGTTGAAGCGGATCCATTAACTTGCTTCTCAGCACCAGCAGGCTTTACCTCGGAAGATTCCGCCTCGAGTCTGTCGATTTCCTTTTGTGCGTTGGCGATGTTCTCCTTAGTCTTACGGTCTTGATCCTTCTTCCAGAACTCGAGCTTCTCCTTGAGCGTCTCGACGACAGAAGGCACATCGGCTTGGGACATTGGCGGGTCGACATTGACCTTAGCTAGGGCAGAGATGGTACCGAGATCGAGGTTGAACTTGCTGGTGGTTTCCGGAGCAGGCGAAGCAGTGCCGTTCGTTGCGCCCTTTCTTCCCTTCTTCTTCTTACCGCCGCCACCCACGAAATAGGCCTCTTCTTCCTCGCCCTTCTTCTTCAGAGCGGTCCCTTTGATACCGGCATCGTCAACCTTGCGGAAGTCAGTAGCGGCAAACTGACCAGGTCCGGTAACTTGTTGCGTGTCAACAGCAGATCCGAAGCGGGCGAGCAGTGAACGGGTAGTGCGGATCTCCTCATCGTAGGCAGGCGCACTTGCATCCTCGAGCTTGGACTTTGCTGCTTCTTGTCTCTTGCCGCGGTGGTATGCATCATTCTCGGCTCGTCTCTTTTCCTCGCGGATGCGCTTGGCCTCGCGCTCGTACTCGACAGCAGCGCGGCGTTGCGTGTAGTATTGGTCCTTGAGGTCTTTGACAGCGGCGTATTTCTTTTGCTGTTGGTCGTGAATCTTGCTTCTTTCGTCGCGCAGAGCGTTCAGACTCTTGAAAGCATCGTCCTGCTCAGCCTTAATCTTGTCCAGCTCAGTCGTGATTTGGGTGTAGCGGTCAGACAGTGCGCGGGAAGCTGGGTCATCAAGCTGCTTCTTAAGTTCCGCAATTTCCGCCTTAATCTGATCGATGGACTTTTGTATGTCGTTGAGCTCGCCGAACGACTTCTTTGTCAAGTTCAATTTGCCAATCTCCTCGAGGACCTTCCTCTCCTCGACGATCTTCATACTGCCGGTGTCGACCTGCGCACGCAGGCGATCAATTTCCTGTTGCACATCGTCGGCACTTTGGAATTTGTTCTTGCCACGCTTTTCCTTGGACTCTTGGATCCGGGCCTTGAGCTTCTCATCGAGGCGCTTGATCTGATCCAGGACCTGTGACCTCCCGCTCTTGCTACTTTGCTGGCTGTCGCGGATCGTCTTCAGTTCGGCGCGGAGCTCGGCCTGGCGCTTGCCTGATGGCGAATCCTTGTTGTTAGGCTTTGCATCTTCGAGCTTGGCCTTGATCTGCTTCTATTGAGCTGTTAGCACCATATACCCGGACCAGATGCGAATCAGCTAGCGGCCGCCTGCATATCAACATGTACTTCTCCACAAGTCGTAGCAAGATATGATGCAGGTGCCCGCAGTCCCTGTCGGCGCGGATGTATGTGCGCGATGTCGCAAGCGTTGCGGTGGAGCGCAATGCGCCATTACACCTCGCTCCGCCATTTGGCCCAAGCCGCAGTATTATCGCATCGCCGTCGAGGCCCATATAGAGGTGTTTGACTTCGGCGCTGAAACCGGAGGTTGCTGGGAGTTGTCTCCTGTCCACGTACCAGGCGTTCCTCCTCAACCTTCAATTCCTTCTCGGCTTGTGCGAGATTCTTTTTGTATACCTCCTCGTCGGGTCGCTCTGGCTTCGTCACAGATGTCGCTGCCGCAGGAGCCGGTTTGGTGGCGGTGGCGGTGTCGGCCATGGTCGACGGTGTAGATGTGTGAGTAGGAAGCTGAAAAGTGGTGGTGGTCGTGAAATATATATCGCCGGTTGACCCATTCAAGGTATTCTAGACAAGTATGCGCGGGCATTTTGCCAAGATTTCGCTAGACCACGGGATCGGGAGCGAACCTAACGCACGTGCCCTCGGATCCTCCGGACTTCATCGCTTGTGCGTGGTACGGTATGTAAGGTACCTGAGATATAAAGAGTGTATCGTCATATATTGTACGGAGTATACCTATGCCACTATAGGACAGTGTCTATCTCTTGTACCTCGTATGTTTGCTTTCCACTTAAGCGTTGAAAGACTCCACTGTGCTCAACAACGATTCGAAATGCGCACGCCGCCTATAAGCCTTTCATAATGGACAGCCCAGGCCTATCCACCTCCTTCGGGGTCCTGGGGGCGGTATTCTGGTCCATTCAACTCCTGCCACAGATCTGGCTCAACTACAGACGTCACAACGCCATAGGTCTCCAACCGACGATGATGATGCTTTGGGCATGGGCAGGAGTTCCCCTGGGAATTTACAATATCGTACGGGAGCTTGATATCGCTCTGCAGGTCCAACCGCAAATCCTTACTGTGTTGAGTCTTGTGACTTGGATACAATGCTACTACTACGAACATAAGTGGTCTCTGTGGAAAGCTGTAGGCGTTGTGGTGCCAGTTGCGGCTTTGATGGGAGGTGTTGAGCTGGGACTTGTGTTCGCCCTCCGACGTGGTGTGGAAGGAGGAGTGGACTGGCCTGTGACGCTCATGGCTGTACTTGCTGCGCTGTTATTGGCATTGGGAGTCTTGAGACATTACTGGGATATCTATGTACATCGTACTGTTCGTGGTATATCCTTTATCTTTGTCGGAATCGATGCTTTGGGGGATCTGGCTTCCATTGTCTCTGTCCTCTTTGAAAAGCACTTAGACGTCCTGGCTCTGGCTATCTATGGAGTGGAGCTGGCCTTATGGACGGGCATCTTTGCCGCTGGCGGTTACTACAACCTGGTCCCGTGGCTGAGGCAAAGACGGGAGGGCAAGGCAACCCAGCATGAGCAGCCTCAGTTAGCCATCGAAGCAAATGCAGTCATGATACATGATCTGCCTTCGTCTACGTCTGTCTTCCGGACGCCATCGTCGGATATGGAGCTTCGATCTCGCAAGGTGGCAGCAGAACTCGAGCCTTGACAAGAGGACACACTCCTGGTGTGTTCGATATATGGGTCCTCCATCACAAGAGCATACCTTATAAGAACCCATGCTATTGCTGCGAGGACCTGAAGCACACTGCCCGTGCTATAATATCTGCATGACGTAACCGAGCTTCCATATGAGCCATTCACTGCATTCATACGCAGAATGTATGCTCATTGTGAGATGTTGCTATGAGAGGGGAGAAACAGTGCCTTGATATCCTCCTACAAGCGCTCATCCTTAGACCAGGCATGTTATAGTGACTGCGCATCTCGGGCCTTTTGACGGACTTCGCTCTGGGTAAATGGACAACCTAGCCACCATCGTACCCCGTAGGGCCCACGTGAAGACTGAGCTTCATTGGAATCTTCGCAAACCTCAGCTATTCTAAGGCGTGTCCCTGGTATAGTCCAAGCCGTCCACTGCAGGGACTTTTAAGGCGTCGTCCTCAGAGTGGTACCAGCGCGCGTCTCCAGCGCCGTATAGAGGGCAAGCTGAGCATCCGCCTATCTGTGCTCTTTCCCTGTTTCTGTGAGGCGACACAGTAGTCTGTTCGGCTGCCATCGATGGTTCACCTTCGCTTGCCCGCTGACTACGCCCAGGGGTCAGTAAGGTACTAAGGAGAAGTGAACATGGCGAAGCCACGTGGGAAGAGTGCGAGACTGCCGCGCCCGTCGCTCTCAGATCGCGTTAAGATCCAAGATGGGTCTATAGGTCTGCTCGCGATTGAGCCGCCGAGATATTGAGCATGCCGCAGCGCCAGGCGCCATCATCGGGAGCTCAGGGGCTAGGTCGCAGCAAGAGTCGGCCTTCGCGGAGGATGACGATGGTGTTCGTCGACCGTTGGCTGTCGCCAAATGAAGAGCGGTGTACGATATGCTACAGGGCCTGGCAGTTGTCTGCACTACGCCATTGAGCTCGTTGGCCGTATCGAATCCGTATGCTCGACCTCGAGGAGGACAGACAGTGAATTTGCGAGGCTCCTGCATTAGCTATGACAGACGCGTTACGTCCTTTTCTGCTTACCAAATGGTAACTCCATGCGCAACATCTGGACGTTGGGCTGCTGCGGGTGCTCGTCTCCTGGCGAGGAGAGATGCTTCGATATCGCTCTGTGGTTCTCTTCCTCCTAGGGCCGCATTCTTTGCGTCCACTATGGCTTGAGTCGCGCTTCTCATACTGTACATCACGAAGAGAAGTCCTCGTTCTCCAGTCCTAACCACCCAGACTCGGGCGCGCCTGCCACAAACAAGTGCAAACTTCACATAGACCCTTGTTCGTTAGCGTGTTTTTGAGGTCACAAAACCCCAATGTCACTCAGAACGATCCGTCTCTCTTCTCCTCACAACCTACCAAAAGACATCAACGACCACGACCGCCGCACCACCATGTCCAACGAAACCAACTCAACTGGCAGTAAGCTTCCCTACGTCCCTCCCGCCTCTCACAGTGACACTGATGCGTGGTTCCAGACAGCAGCCCCAAGGAAGTGACCACATTCACGTTCCCCACCAGCATGACCGCTGTCGTCAGCGACGAGACCGCGTCCATGTCCAGCGCGCCCATCAATAACCCTGAGGGTCATCCAGTCACTCGCGCAAACACGGACGCCGGCGATGTCACCCAGCAGCTCATAGAGCTCCAAGTCAGCCACATTGGAGCCAAGCTCCGCGGTCTGTCCATGACGACCTTCACCACATCCTTCTCTGACGACGGTACGTTTTTGACACCCTCCGTTGCTACTGCTTGCACACACAGCAGCCTGACTGACTGACCCGAAAATTCCAAAAACAGGCGCGACCCACCCTCTCCAGTCCAAGGACACCGAGGACTCGGTGCACTGTCCAGAGTTTTCCAATTGGGGCGACGACGCCGAGCAGCTCGTGCGCGCTGGTCTGGCGAAGCTCGCTCAGCTGGCCAAGGACGAGAACAAGGCCGACGCGGTGAAGTCTGCTGAGCAGTACTTCTCCGAGCGTCTCAGCAAGTTGCTCTCTGACTGCGACATCAAGTTCGACAGCTTCTACCTGGAGTGAGAAAGGCCAATGGCAGGGACAGCGGCATAGCATGGCATAAGCATGGCACAATGATGACGAAGAAAGATACCCACGAGAGCGAGAAACCGAATGAGAAAGGCGCATCATTCTCCGAGTCCTGTCTCTGTTTTCTCATTCTTGACACTTGAGCCCTCGCATGCCCACGTCGTGACCTTGTAGATGATCTTCGATACAAGAGGGGAATCTCGCACGGTCGTCGTACACTGCCAAGCCCAGCGCGCGAAAAGCGGGTCACAACGAGTGAAGTTTATATGCTAAACGTATGTGCTATTGGCTGTTTTCAGCAAAGTCTACGCGGTCTCTGAGCCGGGGAAACCAGTGTGTAATGATATATATACATACATGCGACGTGTATACCCAAAACGGACGATGACCGTTCCTTTGCACCACCTCCCTGAATACATTGCTCTTGAAGAAACTCTCTTTCCATGGCAAGCCCTGACTTTTCCCGAAGACTCCGCATGCAATGATATATCGAAATCCCTCTCCCGTATGCTCACCTATCGTATTCAACAAAGTACATGTACTCCCCTTGTGACTTTTACAATTCAGAATGCCTGCGTCGGGGTTATGACGAAGATGGTGCTGAGGATCCCATCCCATTTTGGTGATTCGCGCTGGGGGAAGAAGCAGGAGCTCCTGATCCAGAAGAGGATGATCGATGATCTAACCCATGCCAACCCGGAAACAGGTCTCTCAACATCCGATAGCTATCCTCGAGTTGTGGCATATGCGGCGGGGCGGTCATATGCGCCGGCCCGGGAGTTGGCTTGCCTGGTTGTTGTTGTTGTTGTTGCTGCTGCTGTTGCTGCTGTGCTGCAGCATCAGGTTGCGCTTTCGCCATGAGGTATGCCAGGTTCGCTTGCAGCCTTCGCAGGCTTTGTATGTATTCTTCCGAGGCCATGTGATCAGGCTTGCCTTCACTCCTCGCCTGCTGGACTTGCTGCAGGGTCATAGCGCCGCCCTTGCCAGCGAGCTGGAGATTGTTGACTTCTTTCAAGAGGTCGATGTTGATTTCGAACAGTAGGGCTGTGCGTTGTTGCTCTCGAGTCTCCGTCCCCGGCGACCCCGGTGAGCCAGGCGACGCTCCTGCATTACTATTGCTGAGGCTGTTCGGGGTGTTGGGCAGAGGCGGCGCGGCCATTGGGTACTGTTTCGGCGGGGTGGGCTGATGTGCTGCCCCAGGCTGTGGAGATGTGCTGTTCCTCACGGACTGCTGGTGGTGGAACTGGTGCGCCAATCTCGAGGGAGGCGGCCCAGCGGTGAAGTGGAAGCCTGCATGGTCAATCTATCGTTAGAACGCTGACGTCCTCTACTGGAACTCGAGTGCTTGGCAAGGAGGCTGGAGGGAGGAACGTGAAGCGAAAAAGCCGGTGCAGAGATTTGAGGGTAGGTAGGTACAGTAGGTAGCAGGTGAAACTTCGCGACGACGACGAAGGAGGAGAGCGGCAGGCAATAGGGAGCGGGGGCTACTGCTACTCACCATTGCCAACATGCTGCTGCTGCTGCTGCTGCTGCTGATGTTGGTGCTGCATGCTCCCGCCTGACACGCCTGCTGCTCCATGCTGCTGCTGCTGCTGCTGATAGTAATGGTTCGTCGTCCCGGGGCTGAAAGCTTGTTGTGCGCTGTTCGCTGGACCTTGCGTGACCACGGCGGTAGGACTAGCAGCAGCATCAGCGGCGGCGGCGGCAGCAGCACCAGCAGCAGCAGAGCCACCCACTGCGGCGTGAGGGTAATAATGGTTCAGAGAGGGTTGCGCCACGCCTCCATGTGTGCTGCCGTACGCTAATTCGCTGGCCATGCTTCGAATGGTCGAATCAGGCAATGCACGGAATATTGGCTTCGTTATTGCGCACCATCCACCGGCGACATGATGGAGAGATGAGACGAGCGTGGTGCCTTAGCGTCGATCGCCCTGGCGCCAGCCCCCTGCTTCTCCCAGACATCCACTCGAGCTCTGACATGCCACGCCGCCAGGAAATGCTTGTTGCCGACAACAACCCCGTCTACGTACATACGTATCTACTGTACCGTATAACGCACGTACGTACCGTATCGTATGCACACAGTGTCAGGGAGCGGGAGGTGGTGCTATCTCAACGTGCATAGAATGACAAGATGGCTGTGGCCTGCCTGTGGGCGTAGATGAGCTCACCAACGCAGAGCGGCAGCAGGACGTACCACCGGATGAGTTTAGCCTCAATATCGCCCGGCATCAAGCAGTTGCAAACCTACATATACCTAGGTACGTAACTACTGCCGACGGTCAGAGCTACATAAAAGCCCGGCACTGCAGTGCAGTCCACATCCTCACATCACAAAAGAGACACGACGAGACAGACTTGAGCCCGCCTACCTTATACCACACCTCAAGATCAACGTCCAGAAGTGCAGTGAAATCTACGATGAGACGAGTGCATGATAATATACGTTCACAGCCCATAATCCCTCGCCTCGTCCGGCTTCAACAGACCCAGAAACAGTTCCAGTAACCCCTGGGGCTCCTCGAAGAAATCAAACATCATGATCCCCAACCTCTTACCGCTCATACCTCTCAACACAGCCACAAGTTGCTGGTTCACACCGCCTTGCGGCGTCCACGTCCCGTTCCCCAAAGCCAGAATCTGTGGCGTAAGAGGTGGTTCATTATTCGTTTTAGTACTAGATGCGAACCCCCAAAACAAGCTGTCTGTGTGAAGGTCTGACGCAGCGCGATGGATATGTGCCTCAGTGGCGTTGAACTTCCAATTTATGTTCTCTGCTGCTGTCGAACCCTGTGGAGTGGAAGGGTGGTAATAGTCTTCGATGTATGCTGTTGAGCCGGAAGTAGAGTTGTAGACTAATTCGATATTATCGCCGTCGTCCGTCCATTTGCGCGGAGAGAAGTGCAGGCCTGGTATACTGTCTTCATAGGAGGCGGGGAGTAAATCTAGATCGAAGCGTTTGAAAAGGGTGATTTTGCCTCGAGCGTGGCGGAGAGTATCTAAATAGCCTCGAGCTTGTACGATATAAGCCTTTGCAGAAGGGGAAGTGAGAGCCTGGTATAGTGCCAGCTGCGTCTGAGCATCATTTGCGCCATTTTCGTGCTGAAAGGACAGGAAAAGCGCTTCGCTTGGGTGGTGATCTAGCCAGAGGTAGAATGCGTAGAGTACGTCTTCGACTGTGGCTGTCTCGGATTGGAGAGCGTTGCCGTGCCAGAAGACTAGAGTCGTCCTCGTCACATCAAACGCGTATCGGAGATCGAAGACGCGAATCCCAGCATTGAGCATCTGAATCAGAGACTTCGATTGGCATTTGTAGTTTGCAGGATCTTGGGCCGAGATATTGGCGAGTTCATTGATATATTCCAAGGAGTCTTGAGTAGAGTGGCTATAATTCCAAGTCGCGGCGTCATGAGTCCCTGGCAAGTTCATATGCACGATCTTTGTCTCGTCGTGGTAGGCTTTCATCCATGTTGCCGTTTCTGGTTCAGATGCCAATTTCGCCCCGAGGAGTGGAGAAGGGTCACCAAAGATGGGACCTGCATCTTTTAACACCTTTCGCAATGCCAGTGAGGCGAGTAGTGAGCCTGAACCAGGTCCTTTGTGGATAAGTGAAGACGAAGCTGGAAACCCCAGCGAGGGTCTAGAAAAACTGGCTAAGGTGGCGAATATGAGAAGCATTGCGGCCAAGGCGATCGAAACGACCACACCTGTACGCCAAGTGGGCATTGCTGCTGTGGTGGACACCATGTGCCAATGTGCTGGCCCGCGAGCCCTATCTCCAAGAATCCATTACGATGAACGACAGAGGATGTGTACTGTGTGCGCGGCAAACTGAAATGCAGGTGAAGTTCTTACTGGCGTTCTGGATAGAACTATGTGGATCGGCGTGTTTTTGAGTTTGGACTTGGAGCTGCCGCACAGTCCCTGATAGAATTAGAATAGACGTTGGCGCCATGTCTTGTTGTCGAGAGAGTATCGTCGCTGCTCAGTGAGTTCCACAGGATTGTCTTTCGTGGTTGAAAGAGGGTGTCGATGCTGGGTGAGAGCTGTAGTTCTACAGGGGTATCAAGATGAAAGTGTAGAATACATGTATCTCTCGTGCGTTGACAACCTCTGCTCGTCATGAAGGAGAACAGTACTATAGCTGAGTTCTAGCTCCGAGACAAGCCTCAGCAAGCGTCCCCTTATAGATTTCAGATGCCGACAAGGGGTTCAAAGGGTCTACTACACAGAACTAGGTAGTATACGGCGGTGGCTTGCGACTGACTGTGTGTGTTGTGACAGGCGAAGGAGAAAAGAGTCAGCAGATTGAGTCTGTCGACTTCATTGACTTGCCAGAACCATACCTCCTTGATCACATCAGGTGGACAGTAGAACTATTCTAGACACTCCTCTGGTGCTACCTACTGTCAAGTCTCAATGTCGACAACAAGGTTCATATCGAAAGCTTCTTAAACCTTCTTTCTCCCTAGTCTGCTGATGACTGTCTCGTCTTGTCCTCGAGTGAGGGTCGAGTGAAAAGTGACTCGAGTCCTCCAGTCTTCGTGCGGTCCCTCTGCGTGCTTCACTCCTCATCCTTCTTCCTCCTCCGTGCAGTTCGGCGGCTGAAACTAGTTCTGGTCAGACCGCCGGCACCGACACCCTTGTCCGAGTAAGTTGTGGGCGCGTGTCGCTGACGGTAGAACTAGAGAATACTTGTACGTTCCATCAGTCGACTCTTCACTAAGGTACTACTGCAGTAGATATACTTGCCTTCCACATACATACATACATACATACATACATATTTGGCTCACATCTGCTTCCTGCTTCCTGCCCACCGCAACGGCCCCTTTTGTCCCATGCCCCCTACCCCCTCCCTTCCCACCTCTACAGACTAGAGAATTATACACAGACCAGCAAGAATGAGTGCGGTGTTGGGCAGCCCTCGTGGCTTCGCGCTTAGGCGTGTAGCTGTGGTCTTCATCGTGGTGGTCACCGTCTTTCTCTTTCGCGACACATGGTTGCCTACTGCGAGGGAGTACACAACGGAGCACATACAGATACAACAAGAAGTAGAACATGGAGCGCCGTCACAGATCGCGCATGACACTGGGCCCCCGCCCCCTCTCGGAGCACCTGCGCCAGCACCGACACCGACTCCATCTCCAGCGGCAGCAGCAGCAGCAGCAGCAGGATCCGATGCCGAGTGCAGACACCTCCCAGGCGCCGACAAGGTCATGGTCATGCTGAAGACCGGAGCGACAGAGCTGTATCAGAAGCTGCCCGCCCACTTTATCACCACTTTCAAATGTGTGCCCAATTTCATGGTCTTCTCCGATCTGAACCAGAGCTTCGCCGACGTCCAAATCTACGATGCGATAGCGCCCGTCAGCAAAAAGATACGTGAAGAGCACGAGGACTTCAAGCTGTACAGAGACATCGAAAAGTGGCAGCGCGAAGGCCAGGATATGAGCAAGCTACAAGGCGGCAATGGATGGAATCTGGATAAGTGGAAGTTCATGCCCATGTTCCACCAAGTCTTTGAGACTGCCAGCGACGACATCGACTGGTTCGTTATGATCGAAGCAGATACGAGCCTGTCGTGGCTGAACTTGCTACTCTGGCTACAAACCATGGATCCGAACAAGCCATACTACCTTGGCGCACAGAACGTGATCGGCGGGACGGTATTCGCTCACGGAGGTAGTGGCATTGTCGTGTCGAGGAAAGCAGCAGACGTCTTAGAGGCAGCGCGCTACAACGCAGGGAAAGAGGTGTATGACCAGCAATGGGAGGAGGAGATCGCAAAATCCTGCTGCGGAGATGAGATTCTCGCTCGTGCATTCCTCGCCGTGGATATCCCTCTCACACACGCTTGGCCCCTCATCCAGGGCGAGACGATCAGTACCGTCGACTTCACGGACCACCACTGGTGTACACCACCGCTCACATGGCACCACGTCAATCCCATCGAAGTCGACTCGTACTGGCAGTTTCAACTCGACTGGGCACACAAGTATGGTTGGGACAAACCCTACCTCTACAGAGATATCTTTGACCGCTTCCTCGCTCAACACGTCTCGGTCAACCGAACGAGCTGGAATAACCTGTCCAACGACAAGAAGTTCGTCGCCCCTGCGCTCGCAACCCCTGAGGATCCCGACTTCTACCTTTTGGAAGACTACCAACAACGCGCTATCCAGTCCGAGGAACTCTGCGCGGAAGCGTGTATGCGCGAGGGGGATGGAGAGTGCATACAATGGATGTTCACGCCTGGAAGATGCCATCTGGGGCGAGATATCCGCTTTGGTCAGAGTGATGAACGGGAAACGAGTCACTGGAACTGCGGCTGGATACACCATCGCATCGATCAATTCAAGAAGAGGCGGAAGGGGTGTGAAATCACGTGGGAAGGGGCTCAGTGATGATGATGTTTGGAAATTATGTTTGCGCTTTTTTTTTATCGCTTTCTTTGCGTTTTCGGGAACAAAATCTACTTACCTATCACTCGAATATCATCGGTGCGTAGCGGGGAAAAATCACTCAATATCATAGGCGCGTGAAAGGGGGAGAACACCTTGGCTTCCAAGTGCTGGATGCAAAGGATCTACTAGATGTTATAGCGACAGCATGGGGATTTTTGATCACTTTTTTATAGAGCATGCAAATTCGCATGGAGAAGGTAGGAAGGATTACAGGACATAGATGGATGGGACTGCATGATAGAAGAAGGTCTTGACTTTATTTTGGGGATTGAAAACGCTCACAATTTATCTGTAGGGAGCTTTTGTTCATACAAGGGTATTATTACTCACGCATGCATACTTCTTCTGTGTTTCCAGCTGCTCTTTGAGATTGTACATGTCATATTCCGGCAACCAGCCAGTTAGTCTCTTTCCTCTCTCTCTTTTCTCTCTCTTATATCTCTCTCACACGCACACGCCATCATCATCACTCTCCCTACCACCCTCTCCTCAGACTCCTCGCCTCACGCCCCTTCTCCTTCAGCTTCAATTTCCTCCCCTCATACTTCCTCTGCTTACTCTTCTGCCATCGCTCGGGCTCACTCACCGCTTCAATTCGCCTCTTGGACCGTCTCTCCTCTCTGCGCAATTTCGCCTCACTCCTCGTGACCGCTAAAGCCGCCAGAAACATCTCGGAGCCGAGTTTGTGGCGCAGGAAATCGAGCACTTCGGATGCGCTGTCTGAAAGCGCTTTGTGTAGCTCGCCCGGGGGTTTGGGGACTGTAGGGTCTGTGAGAGCGTAGAGGGGGCGGAGGATGGGTTGGAGAGAGTTGGGGGGGAGATTTTTGGTAGGCAGGGCTTTGAGGATTTTGGAGAGAGTGGAGAGGGCGGAGGTGCGGGCGATGATGGAGAATTTGTCGGCCATGAGCATGGAGGAGAGGCGGCGGAGGAGGTGGGAAATGGCGGTTTCGGACGCGCGGGTAGTGGACTGCTCGTCGTCGTCGTCGCCTTCTTCTTCTGCTTCGGATTCGGAAGCATCTGCGCTTTGTACGGCATTGTTGTTCCAGGGCATTTCGTTGGCGGCGAAAAACCGGCCTAGATCGGAGAGATTGCGCACAATCTGGACCGTCAGCATCTCGTCTGTACTGAGTGAGACGGCGCGCAGTGCTCGCAATGACACTAGACATAATCGCCGCATGTCTTCTGCACCGAGTTCAAGACCTCCGGAACTTCGAAGTGGTAGGCCTGCGAGACCATCTGCGGTTTTGGAGCTTGTGCTCGCAAAGTTCGTGAAATATGCGCCGAGCAGGTCCGCAATGGCGAGCTGTACTCGTGTATCATCTGTAGCTGGTAGCCGCTGGATTGCGTGCCATGTGCCCTCGGAAGCTTCGGCGAGGCCAATGGCATCTGGGAAACGCTTGACCAGCACAGCAAACGCTCGCAGGGCGTCCAGCACCACCTGAGGTTGGTTGATCTCTTCTCCCTGCTCAGCCAAGATGGCTTCCACTTTGCCACGCAGACTAGTGAGCTGTGTCTGAGGTAAATGTCGCTTTTCAAGCAACACCGCCCAGCACTGTAGTGCACCAGCTTTCAGGAGTGGTTTATCTTTGTTCAACCAGGTCTCCATGGTGGCGAGCAATTTCGCCATCAGCTTCTCGTCCTCGGCGCGCTCGAACAGCACACCGATGAGTGTTGCCGCCATCTCTCGACACTGGACATCTGGATCTCCCACCATCAGTGGCACCACCGTCCAGAAAATCTCAGGTGCGCGTTCGTTCAGCACGTCCTCTCCAATTTTGTTCAGCATAGAATTCAAGAACTCCATGACGCTCTGTCGTCCGGCGGCATGCTTGTACTTCAGATTTGTGACAAGGAAAGCAGTTTGCTTCTCCCAACGATCTTTGCCCTGCGGGAAGTCCATGACGAATTGTAGATACGCTTTCCTCGCGCTCTGCCTGATGGAGAAGTCCGGGTTCGTCACCATAGCTCTGCCAACCTCGTCCATAACCTCGTAAACTTCAGTGATTACGATCTTCCGTCCAAGCACCGCATACAAGAACCTATAGATGACACCTTGGCGATCTGGCTCATCAATATCGATCTTGATTCGCTTGAGCAGAAGGGCAATGTCTTTCTCTTTGACTTGCATCGACCGCTTCTCGCGCAAGACAGACGTCACGAGTTCCAGTGCAGCTTGCGAGGCATCCGTTGTGCTGCTCGAAGCACCCTTGATCATGGCGACGGCCTCTTTGACATAAACAGGGGCGTTCTCCTCCAGCTGTTTCATGGGCACACGCATGATGGTGGACAGTAGCCGAACTGCAGAGAGCTTGACCTCCTCTTGACCTTGCACTAGAGCATCGCCAGCCATCGGCAGAAATCCAGCCATATTCGTGACAGTTAACAGATCCTCGTGACGACGAACCACTTTCCGGAGCAGATTGAGAGCAAAAGCGATAAGCTTGAACCTGTACGACGTCGTGCTTCCTTTGGGTCCGACTTTTTTCTTCTCGGGCTCAGGTTGGATCTCATAACGCTTGCGACGTTCGTCAAGCTCTACCTTGGGTGCATGGGCAGCATTGTCCTCTGCATATACCTGATTTACAATCTCCCAGCAGAAGCTGAGCATATCCCGACTATCAGCTTCCGGGTTCTGGTCCAGCCCTTTGCGAAATCTCAGGAGCAAGTCGTCAATTTTCTTGATTGACTTGTTGTCCAGCATTTCCGAGAGCATGTTGCGGATCGGTCGTACCAGTGCTCCCAGCCGACGCACGGGCGTCACCCGTGCCAAGAGCTCCATGGTATCGTAGCTCTTACTGCTCTTGATTTCTTTCATGCCACTCTTATACTCTTCGGCGTCTTTCTCCTGCCCAGTGACCCCAAAAATGTCGTCCATGATGACATCCATGAGGTGTGGCAGACACTCGTCGAGATCTCCTGGTCGGAGGCTGTCCAGGCTACCTACGAGGAGTGAGTGAACTGTGAATGACAACACGTGAAGCTGGTAACCACGCTTGAGAGATCCCTTGAGCTCTTTCAGGACGAAAGCAAAGTACGTTGGGCCGATGAATTCGAGAATCTGCGCCAGAGCCTTCCTTGTCTGATCGCGGGCCTCTTGACTTCTGCTACGCAGAACATGGCAAATGTCGGTAAGCACACCGGGCAAGCGAGATGTGAAGTCGTCCGTAGGCAGTCCAGACATTAGCTTGACAATGGTAACTGCGATTGATATCCGGCGGTCTACTGTAGATTCGTCCTTCTGGTGTCTAGACCAAGGTCAGTATGCAAGTATTCCACGTCCTCTCTGCCAATCGAACGTTGTCTGTCATTACGTTCGGCCGAGTACTGTGCGTGCTCGCGTCCGATGCAAAAGGAGTGTGCGAACTTACAAGTATTCCAGAAGTGGCACAAGCTGTTCCTTGATCACAGCATCTGTGATTGGCCTCTGCTCGACTGGCAGAGAATGAAGTCCGTCGACCATCTCTCTCAGAAGCTGGAGGACGCGCTTTTCAATCATTTCGTAATCGTCCTTTTCCTTGTTTTTGAGATACCTATACAACGCATTACAAGTCAGCGGCTGTCATTCTTGATATCATCTCGTCTGTCCACTTGGCTGAGATTGAAAGTGGCACCCTGGTTCGCGCGGGCACGAGGAAGTACTTACCCTGCATACCGCTGGAACGTGGCCCGGAAGGCATTCTTGTTGAGGGCCTTACCCAGCGCACCGATGGTTTTCCTAGTCTGGTTCGCAAGATTCAGTCCAGCCTCACCATCAGCAGCATCGAAGACGAAGTGCTCAAGCAGAGGCAACAGAATACGTGAAGCATTATTCGAGCCAACATTCGCCGCCTCTCGCTCCAGTACCTGCACAGCGGCCATACGCCGACGAAGTTGAATGTGAAGCACATTCAAGAAGAACGAATTCTCCTCATCCTCGTGGCCGCGAATCCGCAGGCTATTTATTCTCTGCCAATCTGGGAAGCTCTCGATGATATGATTGAGAACTTGACAGTATTCGGCACGAACCAGTTCCGATTTCTCATGCATACCGCGTTCGATACCCGAAAGCACAGCGTGTTCAAGTAGCGTCATCCACGGCGCTTCGCTCGAGTGCTTCGAAGCGGCAGTCACAAAAAGCTGGAGGCAATATGACGAGTCTGTGCGGTTGACACGATCTTCGGCATCACGAATGTAGTATAGCAAGTTGTGTACCAAGGGAAGCCATTGCTCGACAGTAAAGGTATGGCTGGAGCTTTTGATCTTGTTGAATGCTTCATCGCGGCGCTTGAAATCCGGTTCATTCAAGCGTGTGCCTCTCGCATTCATGTCTTCGCAAGCTCGAGCTATATCAAGTAGTGCTAAGTCGTCTCGCACAAGAGCAGCAAGAACTCTGGAGAGTAGCACGCGGCTGTCTGCATGGGCAACGCGGGAGTAAAGCACGCAGATGGCATCGTACAGGTTATCCTTTGCGTCAATGCCAAAATTTTCAATGAGCGGAAGTATAGTCTGTAGCAGCCCGGACTTTGTCGAGGGAGAGACCTGCCTGTTCGGCTTTTTCAACAGCTCTGTGCAGGTTTTGGTGACGTGAGCAGCTTCTGCTTCAGAGGTAATTCGCCCAGCAAGCTGAGAAAACGAGTGAACGCATGCATCAAGCACTTCCTTCGACGGTTGCTGCTCAATTACGGAGCCGATGGCCTTGACAAAGCCTGACACGTGAGGCTGAAGCACAGAATGCTCGATATCGATTGTCACTAGATGGTCCAGGATGCCTTGGAGCACGAATATCTGAACTTCGCTCTTGGTGTACTGTCCCGCCAGTAGGTCTGCTACGCGCTGCAAAATTGTACTACCAGGCCCAGTAAAGAGGCTTGATGTCGAGCTGCGTTCACTCCAAGCAGAAAAGAGGCGTAGTGTGCCCGAGACCGACTGTGCAGTCTCGGCAGCAAATGCATCAAGGCGTGGCAGAATCAGCTCTTGCGTGATGATTTTTCCATAACCCCCTGTGTCAAATCCTGTCATGCTGGAGAAGACTTTGACGAGGCATTGGATACCAGTCTGACGAATTGATCGTGCCAGTGACAGGTCGCCCGTATTCTGCTCCATCTTGTGAGCAGCGCTGACAGTGCATGCCAGGATACCCCTCACGAGCTTCGAGGCAAAGCTCTCCAGGCTGTCTCCTAGGACTTGAAGCATGTCATTCATCATGTTGACAAAACCAAGCTGTTGCCGCAGGGGCGCGGTTGTCTCCGGTATATCCCCATTGTCCACATCAAGGTCTGCATCAGCGATGGGCCTGAAAGTGATGTCTAAGAATTGCCCTAGAACTGCCTCACCAAACCGCGAAAGCGCCACGAAGATGGCTTTTCGACGGCCAGCTTGACCTTCTTTCCCTCCAGCAACGGCTCTGCCATATAACAAGCGTAGAAGAACAGGCATAAGGTGTGGGTGGTCTTGTGCTCGAATGCCTTCCTCTCCATCTTCGGTGTCTGATGTATCATGGAGGAAGACTGACAGTTCTTCGCGAAATCTATTCTCATCGAGTAGATTGTTGAGATGCTCTTCGTAGCGTACGACGGACTTTTCCTTCCACGACAGTACGGCTTTCAAAGCAGACTTTTGTATCTCAACATCTCCATTCGCACAAAGAGCAAGCAATGCATCAAACACAGTTTCCGCCTTGTACAGTACCCTTGGATTGTTAAACTGTGCGAAGAGGCCGAGAAGCGCTTTCTGATCTCTTCGTGCCCAGCGATCTGTGGCTAGGGTGTCTTCTGCGTCGTCACTTTGTGATCCTGCCCATCTCAGCAGAATCGGCACGAGCAGGCGTGAGCGTTTCTCTGCGATCTGTGGGATTTTGTTCAGAACCTTCAGTGCCTGAGTTCGGGCAGTTGGCGATATCAACGATACTCTCTGCTGATCAAGCACAAGTCGGTCGCCGGGCGACGGTAAGCCGCTATAGTCCTCTGCAAAGACCTGCTTGCGGATGGCGTAGAGTTTTGCAAGATTTGGACATTCGAAATTGGAAGAGACCTTGAATCCATCTGTCTCGACATCAACCAGCGTTGGGGTCAAAGTTACCGGGCGGTCATCTGATTTGCTGTCTATCCACTTTTGAGCCAGATTGACGATAATCTCTTCGCCAGCCTTTGACTGGCAAATAGCTGCGATCGCCTCACTTGCGTCGTCCCATGCCTGCGCAAGGTGGAGGTGAAGTAAGCCGAACAGATATGTTGGTATAGCTCGTTGCATCACATCCCCGTCAGTCAAGCCTGTGTACTGCGGTGGAAGCCTTCGGATGTTCATGGAAATTGATCTTGCTGTCTCTAGCGAGATGGGAATTGATTCGATTGTGATTGCAGTAGCAAGAACAGCTGGGACTTCAAGTTTACGCAGACGGTAGAGCTCTTGCAGCAGGTCCAGAGCGTCTTGCCTAATGGAATGAGATGCCATAGACAGGGCAGAGATAGCAGTGTCTTCCAGTGCATTGAAATGCTCGCCTGTGAGAGCTGTAGGCCTATATCGCTTCACGAATTGCAATATGTTGGACCAGAAAGCTGGCAAAGATGCGAATTCAGCACTGACTTGGCTCAACTTGACCCAAAGATCTGCCACGCTGTCCGTCTCGGGTGGCATCTTCAAGAGCTGTTGTAACACCGAGCCGATGATGAAACATCTCGTGTCTTGGGACAAAGAGACTTCGCTCTCCAAGACTAGTTTTACCAGTGTGAGCAGTATGTCGCATAGCTTCTCACTGCTGTTGCTGTCAATGGCAAGGTGAGGTAATGCGGCTAGTAGCAAATTGGCATGCGCGATAGTGTCTTCCTGATTTGTGGCTATAGCCTCGATACGAGCCAAGAGGTCTATGATAGCTGATGTTGAGCACTTGAGAGTGAGGTCCGGCTTGTAATTTCCAATGCGAGGAATGAGCATGAGCAGACTCGCATCGTCGAATCTAGGCTTCTCAATGACGAATCTCTGGAGGTGTGGCAGTAACGTCTCATTGAAGCGCTCTGAGCCCAGCCTGAGCACCATGTCGCATAGCCGCACAAAAAAGGGCGCCCACATGCCTCGGCGAAGACCGTCTAGTGTCTGGACGATCGCCTGGACGGCGCCAGTGTTTGCAGTCTGAAGAACGACTGCATACAGCCCCAGCACTGCTTCCGCAACTGAGTCTTCGAGCGCATCCAGCTGCTCGCAAGCGATAACAAGGGCCTTGCTCATTTGCGACACAGTCTTCCAGTCAGTGACTCTAGATCCTTTTCGCACAGAGACGACCGTGAAGAGTAACGAACTATTGAATCGAATACTTGTTGCGCTGGCAATACCTACGCTGCGACTGATATGTGCAAGTATCGTCTCAATGACAGGCTTGAAGCCTTCCTGGTTGCTGAAGTGGATGAAATCTGTCAGGACTCCGCAAACGATGTGCTCAACGCACGCAAGATTATCCTGGGCGAGAATTTCAGCATATCTGAAGGTACTCTGCAAGATCGCAGAGCCGCCAGCTACGAGCGCATACTGGACGCCTTGTATTGCCTCGCTCAGTAAAGCCATGATACCTTGCTGGTGCAGACCTGCAGACGGTTCGTTGGCGGTGTCTACGCAATTGCGCAAGACGTGTTCTATGATGGTGTTTAGGGGCATTGAATCCCGTTCGTAGACAATTGCAGCTTTCCGGACAAGAAATGAGAATGCCTGGGCAGCGTAGCGCACCACAAAAGGCTTCTGCTTAACCTGCCCAATGTACGGCGCCAGAAGATCGTACAGGGGCCGCAAGTCCGGCACCAGAAGCTTCTGGAGGTACTTGAATAGCCATGCTAGGGAGTTGAAGCTTGCCTCAATAACCGGCAGGTCTTCATGCTTCGACGCGACAGCCAAAACAGTTGCCACTGCTCGTTGAAAGTGTCTCTCGAATCGCACGCCGAGATCTTGCGCTAGTGTCGACAGCAGATTCAGCAGCGGGTCCATAGCCAGGGCATCTCCCTTCTCGATGTACTCCATCAGCAAGTCCATGATCTTGCCTTCGTTGTGTAAAACCATGGGCAGGTTGTCGCACAGCGGTGCGGCGTCTTTGGCGAATGCGCTGAACGTCGCCGACAAGTTGGTGTCCCTCCATCCTGACAACGCCTCGCCAAAAAAGGTGTGTGTCGCTTCTACCGCCTTCTCTTCCTGCTCCACGTATCGTTTTCGTCGTATTGGGTCGATTTTCAGATTCGAGATGCGCTCGCTGAAGGACTTCCATCGGTAGTTGCGGTTGTGCTGGGTCGATCGCTTCGAGTTCTGCTTCGGCTTGACGACTTTGCTGGCCTTGGGCGCCTGTGACAATTTCCCTCTCGACATGGACGACATGGTGATTTACAGGTCCATGTGTGTTGTGTATGTAGAGAGTAGAGAGTAGGATGTCGAAGCGTGTGCGATCCAAAAAAGTTCAGAGAGCTGGTCCTAAGCGACGTCGATCTCCCGCTGCCGCGAACCTTAAACTGCCCCACCCTTGCTCCCAAGCACGCGTCTAGCTCCAATCAGAAAACGCAGAAGTGAAGGCAACTTCGTGCCGTCGATGCCTCAGTCTGCTACATGTACTTACACTGTTACTCCCAGCCATACCGCACATTGATTTCGTTCCTCAAGAGTTGGATGACTGACTTGTCCCTCAGACCTCGGCATTGTCATTCTTGCCTCACTTCATCGCCTTCACTTTCACCCTCACTTGCCAGCTACATGTATGCGGCGTGCTGTCACATGCTAGCCTTTCGTTCACTTCACTCACTGTCGCCCAGCGGCTGACGACTATATAGCCATGGCCTCGAAGATGTTAGTCCCCCTTCTCTTCAACATTCTCTTATTCAACCTTCACTTCAAATCGACCACAATATGGATGTCGACCCAATCTTCGACGTCGACGACCACATGGGGCTTCATCATGGTCGCAACAACGCAACAGCTAACGGAATCCGCAGCGCCATCATCGGGGATGTCAATGGGAAGCTCGCAGCTGTCTTTGGGCAGAAGCTCGCCACGATGCAGAAGAAGCAGAATTTCGCCTTTGCTATCATAGCTGGCAATCTGTTCGCAGACCCTGCGTTGAGCACCGACGACGAGAAAGCGCAACTGGAGCAGCTACTCAGTGGAAAGATTGAAGTGCCTCTGCCGACTTACTTTACTATCGGCACTCGATCACTTCCTCCGGCGGTGCTTGAGAGACTTCGAAGCAATGATGGCGAGTTATGCCCAAACCTCAGCGTTCTCGGCCGCAAGTCTTCTATCAAGACTACAGAGGGCTTCAAGCTTGTTACGATAGGCGGTAGTTACGTCGACAAGTCGTGCGACCACATTGAGCAGCGTCCTCAGGATATAGACGACTATACCGCGACGTAAGTTTAAGCACTGAACGACATCTAGCTCTCGAGACTCCGCACACAGCACTAGTCTTGGGGCTTCTTACCCAATTTTTACAATGAGATCTTGGGCAGAGACGCTAAATGTTATCTAGCTATGACGACAAAGACCTCGAAGAAGCTGAGAGCTTTAAAGACTGCGATATACTCATTACAAGCGATTGGCCAGCAGACGTCCGCATCGGATCTAAAAATCAGTATGAAGGACGATCGCCACCTGGCGTCTCCGGAATCGGTAAGCTTGTCACAGCGCTCAAGCCACGATATCATTTCTCGACTTCTGCGCGATTCTTCGAGCGCGAGCCATTCTTCCACATTGCCGAGGATCCTCGTCCCATTACTCGTTTCGTAAGTGTCGGATCCTATGGAACTGTGAAGTCAAGCGGAACAGGCGCGGAGAAGTGGATTGCGGCGTACAATCTTGAACCTTCAGCTCCCGCTCCCCCAACGCTACCCGAGGGCACGACTGCAACGCCATTCATGCGATCAGCAAAGCGCAGTCTTGGAGGTGACTCTCAAGGACAGAATGGCTTTCGCTTTTCGAACGGCGGACAACGATATGATCAAAATGGTGGCCAACCCTTCAAGAACTCACGGGGCAGGGGTGGTAGACGCAATCGGTACCAACAGCACCAAGAGCCACAAGAATGCTACTTCTGTCTGGGAAAGCCAGGTGTCGAGCAACAGCAGCACATGATCACCTCGATTGGCGAGAATGCCTACACGACCATCGCCAAAGGCCCTCTTCCCACTCACAAGACGTTTGCAAGCCTTGGATATCCTTACCACATGCTCATCATCCCATTGATTCATCACCCTACCATCAGCGCTTTCCCAGATGGAGACCGCGAGGTGACACTTCACGAGATGCAGAGATACCGAGATGCGCTTCACAGCATGATCACAGCCAAATCAGTAAAAGGTGCAGACGGAGAAGCAGAATTCGGTGCCGTGACCTGGGAAATCAGCAGAGGTGGAGGCGTGCACCTCCACTGGCAATTCCTCCCAGTCCCGGCGGAAATGTGCAACGACGGCCGCATCGAAGCCGCATTCGACGTCGAAGCCGAAAACCACCACTATCCCCAATTCGCCAAGACGCCCGCAGAAAAAGCCCAAGTGCTCGAGGGCAACTTCTTCCGAGCCATGATCTGGTCCGAGTCCGGCGAGAAAGAAATCGTCCTCCCTCTCGACGAAACCTTTCGCTTCGATTTGCAGTTCGGCCGGCGCGTCTTGGCAAAGCTACTCGACCTGGAAAATCGAGCTCACTGGCGAGATGTCGTCCAGAGCGCCGAGGAAGAAGCTGCTGATGCGCAGTTTTACATTGCGGCGTTCAAGAAATATGATTTTGCGCATGTGGACAATCAGCCTGAGAATAACGCGGACGAGGAGACGGATGAGAATGGAGAATTTTCCTTGGGCAAGATTTCAATGGAGTCGGAGAAATAAAAACCCGGGCTGTAAAAGTATTCATTCTACCTTCTGATCTCCTACGCGTATCAATCGATGGAGCATGCGGTTATAAGGGGGGAAAATCTCTCCATTGACATGGCCTCGTCCATAAGGGAGTATGCCGCCGTCTTAGAGCACGGGCAGCGCGGAACTGATGACGTAAGCTCAAAAACGAAAAAGTCGCCGAATGTATATTTTAATGGACACAATCGAGATATCTTTTCCATCTCTCTCTCTCTCTCTCTCTCCATCTCTCTTTTATTGGCTTCGCTGATGACAATGGCTGTAATGTAGATAAAATAAAAACTGAAGGGCAATGATATATGGAGCATAAAAAGTCCAATTGTACAGACATCTTCATTAGTGTACATACTCGAAACAGTGATAACACGCCAAAGAAGGCGTGGGCAACACAGTGCTGATACCTGTGCTGCATGGATATATGATGCCATAGGCGACCAAGAGTTGTAATGGTGAAGAAGTTATCCAGGTCAGTAGCCATCTTGTTCCTTCCTCCCATCGCCTTGCACTGCGCCAGCAGCACCAGCCGCAGCCTCTCGCTGAGCCGATTCGTCGCCTCTAAGCTTAGCAAAGTAAGACTTGATGTCCTCAGCACCGACGGCCTGTCCACTTTCGGCAAAAGGTTGAAGAAAGGCCTTTACTTTGTCGCGGACGTGGTTGTATGCCATGACACCTTCGATAGCCTTGACACGGTCCATGGAGGAGAGTGCTGCCTCGCCCCGATCGAGGAGAGATCCGCCGGAGTGGACACTGCGACCACCCACGGAGGCATTTTCGTTATGATGGTCAGGTTCGGAAACTGGGGGCTCGTATGTTTCCTCTTCTTCGAGAAGTTGAGAGTGTTGCGCCAAATGAGGAAAGCATTCTGCGCAGCGGCAAAGGTGTTCGCGGAAGTCCTCCTTCAGGAAGAGTGATACTTGAGTTGATGTTGCAGATGGTAAATTGGCGTGCTTGGGCAGTGGCGTGCCATGCACTTCTATAGCAGCAGTGGCGTTAGATTCTGTGGCAGGTTCCGTGACATGTTCCGCAGCTGGACGTAGCTCAGCGTCAGACTTTGGCTTCTTATTGCTCTGGTGTGAATCTTCAGCGTCATCTTCAGCTTTGCGCTTTTTGCTCTCCACAGGCTCGCTTGACACCGAGGGTACCGTGATATCACTGTGGGCGTTCACGGCACAGGCCGGACCACCCGCTGGTAGTGCAGGTAGAAATCCAGATGTGCCTGCATACTGCTTGATCCAGGGAAATGCGTCAGTACACTTGTAGCAGATCAAATGATCAAAGTCGTCTTCAGCGGGGAAGCCTGCAGGTAGCGGTATCTCGTCTAGCGCAGGTTGTGTTTCGGCCGCACTTTGCACGTCAGGCACCGCTGCACCATCCTCGCCCTCTTCTTTGACAGTCTCCAGCGCGCCGCTAGTCTCGGATTTCATCTCTTTGCGCTGCTCAGGCTTGACTCGTAGCTGCCCCATCAGACATTCCGGATGCCACCAGTCTTCGCCGCAGCCACCGTCTTCCACACTTCCGAGGCCCAGACACTGGAACATGGTCCCCTTCTCCTGCTCTGGGTCATATTCTTCGCCGCAGCCACAGAAATTGCCCTCGAAGTTGTGATTGTACTTGTTGGCGGGTCGCGCTTGCTCGCCCGTCACGCCTCCCTTTTGTCCAGTCTCCGCATTCGTTCTGAGGCTGCATGGCGTTCCAGAGGTGCTCAGCCTTGTCGTGCCACAATCGCACTCAAAGTCGCGTTTGAGGAAGAGCTCGACGAGGTGGTGCTCGCCATGACAGCTAATGCTGCAGCTGTAGCAAACGCCAGCGGGCGTGTATCTCTGATGGGGAGAGGCGGGTGGTGGCGAGCATGTCAAGCATGCGTACACTTGTTGGCGGAGAGGACCCAGAGGTTTCGTGCACGTGTCGAACTGGTAGGGAAGTGCTTCGCGCGCGTCTTCCTCGAGGGCGAGCTGCGAGGCAATGTACTCCTGCGCCGTGTGGGAGAGTTCCGAGGCCTGGGACATGCTGTTGGAGCGATGCAGTGCGCTGTTGGTGGGCGCTTTGGAAGTACTGGGCTCCATCGTGAGATAGTAGTGAGGTAGCACTCCGTAAGGTAATGGTGTCGATGTACTTCGGTGGAGTGAAGAGGATGTGAAGAGTAGATGTAGAACTACATGTAGCCGGGAGACGCGACCGCGTCACCCCCACACGAGAATAGAGTCGCGTCTAGTGTCACGTGACTATATTGCCCCTCAGCCCCTGTTCACAAGCAGAGTGCACGACATACACCCACACCCATACCGTATACATACCTAGAGAAGTACATGTACCTTACCTTATGCTACGATTCCTACGAAGCGAAGTACTCCCAGATAAGACTCCCCATGGATATTTCTCTGAGCTTGGCCCGAACAGGAAGCTGGTAAAGACGGATTTGCCACATCGCTTCCATTCACTTGTACCACTCTGCAGCGATATGTGCTTCTACACACTCCGCAGATGCTCGCTTAGCAGTGCTCAGACATACAAGAATCGCGATTAACCCGTAGCCCGTAGTAATGTAAGATACATGTATGCTCGAAGACCAAGTCAGACTTCATTCCAGAAATATGACGAAGCTCCAGGTCAAGGCCATACAGGTAGTCGTCCTTCTGAGCCGCCTCCAGACATGCTGTTCCCAGTGGATCCCGAACACGAGCAGTCTTGCTACCTTCCCGTCACTACTTGATGTCGAGCTGGACGATCTCATCACTGGGCTGGAGAGACGAATGTTTACCAGTGTCGACCTGGTCCGAGCATACACGGCTCGTATACTGGAGGTGAACAGCACTCTGCACATGGTCACTGAACTCAATCCCGATGCCCTTGCTATCGCAACCTCCTCTGATGCTCAACGCAAGAATGGCACAGTCCTGGGCCCGCTCCACGGCATCCCGATTCTCATCAAGAACAACATTGCCACAGCAGATCAAATGAACAATACAGCCGGCTCCTGGTCTCTACTGGGAGCGAAGGTACCGCAGGACTCCACAATGGCAGCTAAACTCAGTCAAGCAGGCGCAGTCATACTCGGGAAGACCAACTTATCTCAGTGGGCCAACTATAGATCCGATAACACAAGTAATGGGTGGAGTGCCTACGGAGGACAGACATATGGTGCATACTACCCTCGACAAGATCCGAGTGGTAGTTCCAGCGGAAGTGGAGTGGCGAGCTCAATTGGCCTTGCACTTGCGACTCTGGGCAGTGAGACGAGTGGCAGCATTCTGAGCCCAAGCGACGTGAACAACCTCGTGGGCATTAAGCCGACCGTCGGACTGACAAGCCGATACCTGGTCATTCCCATCAGCGAACATCAAGATACCGTTGGACCCATGGCTCGTACTGTCAAAGATGCTGCTCATGTCCTTCAAGCTATCGCAGGGCCAGATCCGAAAGACAACTACTCTTCCGCATACCCGTTCCAGACTACGCCTGACTACGTTGCCGCGTGTGAAAACAGCTCTTTCGACGGAGCGAGAATTGGTGTGGCCTGGAATGTCCTGGACATCTGGAGTCGATACACCGACCCGCCGGTGCTGGATGCCTTCATGGAAGCAGTCAAACAGATTGAGGCCGCAGGTGCCACGATCGTGACTGCTAACTGGACTGGTTTTGCTGCGTGGCAGAATGACAGTGTCGGGAATACTGTTCTCAGTGCTGATTTCCAGGTCGGTCTAGCCAACTATCTCTCTGAGCTCAGCTACAATCCTCAGAACATCACAAGTCTTGCCGATGAGCGCAACTGGACGCAGACACATTCGATCGAGGATTGGCCTGAAAGGGACACTGCGCTCTGGGACACTTTTCTGGCGAATCAGACCTGGAATAACACTGATCCTCGATTCTGGGAAGCGTACCAAAGGAATTTGTACTATGGCGGTGAAGGTGGTATTCTTGGTGCACTCAACCGTACGAACACCACTGCAGTCCTGCTGCCAACACAACTGAGCCCTTCGATACCGGCCTTGGTTGGTAGTCCTGTGGTGACTGTGCCCATGGGTTTCTACCCGTATGACTGGAATGTGACGATGAACGGGTTCGGCAATCTGGTCGCGAGCGGTCCCAACATACCATTTGGGCTGTCGTTTATGGGGGACAAATGGAGCGAAGAGACCCTTATCGGGTACGCTTATGCATATGAGCAGCGCACGTTGCACCGATCGAAGGTACAGCCGTATATAAGGCCAAACATTGAGCTGAAAGATGTCGTTGTGGATCAGGGGCAGCATAATGAGCTTTGAGAGGACGGCCGTCGTCATGGCGACTCAAGCGCGTCCCTGGTGCTGTGCTGCGAGTGCTTTGTGCAAGTTCTTCCTTCTTTCGAGTCCGATATAACAACCCACTACAATTCGACGAGGCTTGTGTTGCATCCACCAGCAAGCTCAACCTCACTCTGGCGCTCCGGCTACCGGGGTCTGTCTCCAGTTGACTGCAAATCTCGCCCCTCAATCTCCACGAGAAGACTCATCATGCGCCACATACTGCTGGAGGTGGAGCGCAAATTCTGCGGACTGGCAGTACCACACTTCGTCGCCAATGCAGGCGTTCCAAGCTTTCATAAATTACAATTCCTTGGTGAGCAGAAGTTTCAAGACACCTACTACGACAAACAAGACAAGCTCTCCCAAAGCAGCCTCTGGGTACGCAAACGACAATTTGTCGGCAGAGGTGCGACCTGGGAGGCGAAGATTCGCAAAGGTGGTGACTTTGTCAACTCCTCGTTTGAGGAGTTGACCGATATCCCAGCGATTGCGCAATGTGTGGCAGATGTGACAGGTCACCACGATACGGCTGCGCATGACTTTGGATTGGGGGTGCTGGCACAGTTGGCTACGCAGCGAAAGACATGGCTTGCAGATGAGAAGTTCAAGATCGTTCTGGACTCGATGGACTTTGGACATGAAGTGGGCGAAGTAGAACTCGAGTGCAGAGTCGTACCGCCGTGGCAACAGGATCCCCCTGCCTTCGATGTTGAACTGTGGAAGCGCGTCCTCACCCAAGATATGGACCGGCAAATCCAGGCCTTCATGCAGCGATACCATTGGGCATTTCGGACTGGCATACCAAAAGGCAAGCTGAGCGCGTACTTTGAGAGACAACGTTGATATTTTCATTCTGTCTGTGGTCATGCTCTGTGGCGGCATATTGCAAGGGGGAAGTCTCCACTCTACAGACCCGCCGCTTTCGGGCTCATACACCAGAGACTGATGAGTCTCATGGCAAAGTGCGTGACTCGGCGTCTACATCCCTCCCATGCCTCAGATGTCGTTGTCACCCGAAATACTCTACCACTCCAGCTCTTTCGACTTCTGCTCATCGACGCAGCTGGAACCTTCCTGGTGCGCCTGCCAGTCATACAGACCACCACGCTCGTGAAAGCTCTCAATATCCCAAAACACGCTTGCCAGAGCCGGCTGAACTCCCACTTCCAGAATCGACTTGGATGGCTGGCGCCCAGTGCGATCCAGGAAGCGCATATACTCGTCCAGAATGAGATACGACTTGGCCATGAGGTGATTAGGCTCTGGCACCAACGACTCCTGCCCCTTGTGTTTCTCGATAAAGTGATCGAACTGGGCGGAAGAAATAGTAAACTTGGTCCCGTCGCGAAGTCTCTGATCGGAATCGTTCTCGCCCTGAACGATGAGGACCTGGAAGCACTTCCAACGAGAGGGAGCAAGTGCCGAAATGTGCTGGTTCATGTCTTCTTCCCAGTTCAGCTGGCAGACGACCGTGTTGAGCTTGAACTTGATGTTGTAGGAATCACACCAAGCTTTGACACGATAGAGCTGCTCCACGTTGCGACCTGTGCCTCTTCCAATCTTCTTATTTGCTTCTTCGTCGAATGAGTCGCAAGAGATGGCGAGAATGTCGATATTCTTGCCATGACGCTTTAGGAATTTCTCATCGACCTTGCTGCCGTTACTGACGATAGAGACAGATTCCACGCCAATCTGAATTTCTAGTCAGCATCCCCTTTCCTTCCACGCTTCACCCCCGAGAGATTAAGAATCATGCGACTTACCTCCTTACAATAATCCACAGCGCGTCCCAAAAACTTCGTATACAGAAACGGCTCGCCTCCCGCAAAATTGATTTTACGCATCCCCGCGTCTTTGAGGAGCTTGATGCCCTTCAGGGCGTCCTCGATGGGTTGCATGTGCGATGTCGTCGCCGTGTGGAAGCAAAACCCGCACGACATGTTGCATTGCCGTGTGAAGTGGTAGTTGACTGAGACTGGTGTTCCAGCAGTATCTTCATTGTCTTCTTCTTCTTTGTTGGCGACGGGAGCTTTGGTGGCGTTGTTCGGTTTGCGAGGTCGATGGAGGTAGGACAGGAAACACCATGTCAGCAAGACGACGGTGATGGCGGATAGCGAGTAGAACGACATGTTGCGGGTGTGAGTTGCGGGGGAGTGTTGAGAAGAAGAAGCAGAAGCAGCTTGAAGGGTTGTGTAGCTTTTATATTGTTGTTTTCTGAGGGGCAAAGTCCGAGCAGCAAACAAGTGACGCAAAAGGGGCAAACAGTGAATGAATATTCCGGAAGACTCATAAGTTGGACCGACCGTCCAGGCAACAACATTCCAGAGCAGAGCACGACAGACCGACTCTCCAACATCGACCACACACACAGTCAGTCAGTCACCACCTTCACAATGCTCATCTTCGTAA
>KZ105077.1:310-24903 GCA_000504405.2 Mycosphaerella sp. Ston1 | reverse complement strand
AGAAGGCCCCTCAATTGAGCCGGAAACCCCTAGGCATCCCCGACTGTCAGTTTGACTGTTCTTACTAAGCAGGATTTCAGCTTTCCTATATACACTATTTAATACCTTGGCAACCACTTTGGCTCAGTAGTTAAAGCTGCCAGTCTAGGAACGCCCGCGGTCCTCAGCACTCCTAGTTATTGTGATCTGTCGCTACGCGCCTTGCAAAGAAGGAATCCATATTTGCTTGAGCAACTAACATTAGCAGACACGGCTCTCAAGACCGTCGTGACTTCATCCAGCACGTCATGTCCTGGTTGACGCTTCGATTCTAGCGCCTTGCACCGGTGGTCATCTGCTTTCTCAGCTCCTTATCGAACTCATCCCTCAGACTCTGATCGAACTCTGCATCACCATCCGCGACCTGGACGTCCCGAAGGTGGCGGCCTGACGAGCGTTTCTTGTTGAAATGCCAATCTCCGAATCGCAAGACCCGGATGGCTGCCTCTGGGCTCTTCTGTGCTACACATATGGCATCGAGGAAAATATGGCTATCACGGTAGACCTGGCGAGCAAGTTCTTTTGGATAACGGTACCAGCCGAGAGTGCAGTCGATGAAGAGAGATTGGAGATTCTGGCAGAACTGCAGCATTGTGAACGCGCCAAAGTTGTGAGCTCCTGAAAGTTAAAATTCGTCAGCCAGTTCTAACATTCGAAGCAGTAATATTTATGTGCATACCTTCTGTCCATCCACGAATAGTGAGCTGGGTCAGGAGCAGACGATTATGACTGCCAATCGTGCCCACGAACAACTGTAGAGCTTGCGTGTCAGCAAGAATGATGTCTTGCTTGTAGAGGTAGCCGCTCCCCTCGTCGCGGATTTGTTTGCTGGTGGCGAGAAGGTTTGGCACCAACGAACGCTCATTGTGAAGCTCCACCCTCTGGGCGACTTCTGGCCGACGAGACCAGTATGAAGGACGACGGCGTGCCTTACCGTAGTAGTCCTTGTCTGTCGACACAGAGATAGGACCACGCTGAATGCTGCGACGATTGTCTGCTCTGTTGATAACGAGGGTGATTCCATCAGGCTCCGTCAAGGCAAGTTCGTAAATCTCGTTTCGAAGCTCAGCGGAGAGGTCCATGAAGCGAAATGGCTTGATCTTCTTTGGCTTGATCTTCTTTGGCGTTGGCTCCTTCACAGCCTTCACTTTGACAGGCTTCTTCTTGATGCTCCGCTGAATGAATGTCAGAGGGTCGAGCTTGAAGCAGCATGTCTTATCTGTGGGAGGCATCTCACCTTGCGGCCATAAGCCTCGTCATCGCTGCTCTCAATCGTCTGCACGTGGGCGGGCGCTTGAATGTCGAGCTCGTCGAAGTCCTCGTCTTGAAGGTAGGACACCTCTGCCCGCTTTCGTTTGCTGGATCGCGGGGCCAGTGCGGCGGCGGCAGATGGAGCTGTCGGCAGCATGCTGGTGACTTGGTGTCTATTCCTTGGTGGAAAGACGTGAGTTGAGTGTCAACCTTATGGCGAAGGGAGCGAAAAGTGCAGTGCGCTCGTCTGCCTGAGCGCTTGGCGAGGCAAGAGTGACGCTTTTTTCTGCAACTACATTTATGCCTGAGGTGGGCATGGGATTCGAGACGACTCCCAGTCACTGCGATGCTTGTGAGCTTCAAGTTACCAGCAAGAGAACAAAACTTGCACAATCATGAAAAGCAAGAGTGCAGCGTCTATGCTCCTGTTTGTGCATCTATGTCTACACCTTTGCAGCATCGCCTATTACGCCAATCTTCGAAGAAACGGTCACTTCTCCCTGCGTGGCTGTTTCCTGTTTGCCTTGACCTTACATCTTCGACTCAATTTTCTTGACCGCCTCCGGAAACTCTTTCCAGTCGTGCATGATGTAGTCTGCCTTAGTGACCTCGGTCAAAGTCTTCGCCATCTGCGCTTCCTTCTCCTTGCCCTCTTCGAGACCATAGATGCCAACGTAGCCAATCAGTGGGATACCAGCACGCATGGCAGCAGTCGCACCCGACTTGGAGTCCTCGACAGTGAGTGTTTCTTCTGGCTTGACGCCCAGTTGCTCACAGGCGTACAGGTAAATCTTGGGATCTGGCTTGGACGATGGGCCGTCTGGCATGGAAGTGGCTGCGGAATAGACGTGCTCGTCCTGCACAACGTTAGTAAAGCCTTGAATCGAGGAATTGGCGATCACGCACCGTAAAGAATCTCATTAAATTACACTTCTTCAGCGATGCAACCACACGCGGCTTAGCTGACGTTGACACAACAGACATCGGGTAGCCTTGAGCTTTTGCCCACTCCAGCTGCTCAGTCACACCTGGACATTCGACAGCCTTCTCAGCGAGCTTGGCTGTGACACGATCGAGCTCCATATCAACGTATTTCTCCATGTCGTCTTGTGACATGCTGAAGTTGTGCTTTTTCTGGAGGCCAATGAGCATGTTCCGGAAGTTGTTTCCCACGAAATCTTCGAGAAGACTCTCGGTGGTGTAGGTGGCATCGATGTCATATTTCTTGAGCACCTCGTTGGTGAGATCGGCACATGCCTCGAATGCCAGACGCTCTGACTGGCAGAGGGTGTTGTCGCAGTCGAGCAGGATGTACTTGACCTGCGAAAGTGACAGGTTAGCTTGAGGGTTCGAATATAGACTCCGAACACGCAGCAACATTCACGACGGGCGTCTGCATGGACCACGCATGTGAAAGGACTCGATGGCTTTCATTGGTACGCCGAAGAGCAGACTCGCCGCCATCAACGGGAAAACTGGAGACACGATGACGTACTTTGCCCATCTCTGCTGCTCTCGGTGTGTTGGTAGTCGGAGGTCGAAGAGGAGAGGAGTTGGTTTGTGGAAAGTGCGGTGCTGGCTGAGTGCGTGAGGTATTTCAAGCTGTGCAGGACAGAAACTGTGGTAGCAAGAAAGGAAGGAAGGCTAGGAGCGGCGGTAGGTTTGTGTCGACCAGAAGATGATGAAGTAGTTCGAGTTGTGGTCGCGGCGCCTGTTGCACGAGCGGGGGACAACCTTGCCGCTACTCGCTAGAACTATAATCCTCGTTAGTGGGGTCAATAAGCCCAATAAACTGTGCCTCGCGATATAGTACCCGTACCTCCTAGTGGACGGAGTAATCGGGGGTGCAGTGGACTATCGAGGCATGGCGTGAGTGCATCCGTGGCTCCGTATATGTAGCGATGCGGAAGTGCGGCCTTGCACTTGCCTGTCATCTTGCACAAGGGAAGAACCCACTCCACTGCATGTTCTGACCTACAGGTACCTTACAACCACGACACCATTCGTCACAGACCAGCCAAGAAACGCAATACATGTATCAGGGCGGTGTGACAGTCTCGAAACGTTCCAACACACTCAATCTCATCAGTAGGTGTACGAATTCCCGACAGCAGCAAAGGCGGTGCTGGGCTTCATCCGCTGGATCGAGTATTGCCTGCTGCAGACCTTGGTTTCCTGCAGCCGTCCACCAGCTTCCATTTTTTTGGTGCAACGTGGCAGTGTGACGCCGGCGTGAAGATAATTGATTTTCTTCTGAAGCTTTGGGTCGCGCGGTCGCGCATGTGTCGAGCGACGAGCGATATATCACGCGTGATGCAGTGACCCGCAATGTTGCCAGGCTCACCACCGACTAGGCGACCTTGTTGGGATCAAGGAGCGCCTACTTTCTTGATGTAAATGTGCAGTCTTCCCCAGCTGAGGGTCAGTGTAGTCGCCCACATCTACCTACCTTACCTTACCTTAGTACGGTGAAGTGGCAGTGAGCGACCGAGGCTCGATGCAGTCAATATATATCGTTCGTTCACATGCTGTGTCTGCTTAACTTACCTGCCTTGCCATGCCAGCCGCTAACGACAATATGCAATTGATGGCCGCTCCTTTTGCCCATGGATCACCACCGATAATCCCATCAGCGTCGACGAAAGTGAGTTTATGTGCAGAAGGACCACAGGAGTCGTGCAGAAGGATCTCAGGAGTACCGCAGCCGTCTTCGCTCTCTGGTTTCCTTGACTGCATGGCCGTCGTATCGCAAGCCGCAAGGTTGCATCCAAGATTCCGATGTCCTTATTACACGTGTCGTCTACATGTACATGCACATCTAGTTTGTCCCCACATCACAGGCATCTATGCCACTCTATGCCCTGTGATATCTTTCGTCTTCCGCCACGGGCCCGTGTTCTGGTCCAAACATGAGACTGAAAGCAACATGAACTTAGAGGCCTCCATTGACGCATACATGTACTATGCATGTATACGAGCCGATGTTCGATCCCTGCGCCTACCATGACTTCAGCACTCACAACAGTTCGGCAGGAAAGCTTGTTAGGCCTTCTGGAAAAGTTGCGACTCAAGATATACCAGTAGGTGTTTGCACTCGATCTGGAATCGTGAAATCCTGGGAACTGCGAGCAGAGCTTGTAATATGGTCTCATAAGCGTCCCAGATGTCACTGCGAGATTGGTGATGCCTTGGATCAACCTGATGCTCACATGCAAAGATCTTGCAATAGAGCCAAATTCAGTCATGAACGATGAGAGGTTCATCCATGGCCATCATAAAACCGCCTGGACTTTGATACTAGAAGCCAAGAGAGGCGGTGGGTCTCCAAGAGACACTACTTGGCGGCGCTCGCCATGTCCTCCCGAACGAGTGCGCATTTCTGAAGCCAGCTACAAATCGGGGCTTGATTTCAACTCGTGGGGTGATGGTGGACCTCATAGCATCACCTGTGGACTTTCTCAGACTCTGAATCTTGTCGTGCATTCCGGTCCGAGTTTCAATGTCAAGCACCAGATGTTACTGCCCACGCATTTCCAAGATCTCAGGATCAAGGTTGAAAGTTGGAACTCTGTGAAGGAAGGTAGCGAACGGGATCATTGAGACCATTGTAAAGTCGACAAACTAACCCAGAGACTGTCTCATACGCACTCGGTAGCATAGTGGGCAACGCCGTCAATACTGGTGTACTGTACGGGCATGGGGACACCATTCGTGTCTGCTCCACAGAAAGGGCCTTGATACGGGCGCCACGAGAGGTGTAGGGCCACGGCAGCGTGCGTGACGGATGGAAGAGGTATGGCTTTGGCTGAGGTATGTCGAAGTACGAGGCTGCGAGGCCGTGAGCAGCTCGTGCTTGCAACTCTCTGGATCAGGTCCACTTGTGTGCAGCATTTGGTATCAATTTTTTTAGCATTTCAATATGCAATGCTTGTCCCTTCCGCTTCGCCTCTCTGACTTCAGGATTATCGGCCATGGTCTGATTATGGCGCCACTGACTGTCGCCGTAGACTACAGTATAGTCTGGTAGTTGTTCGTTCGCAGCGATCTCGATCATTGGCGTAATCTTGCAGTACTGTTGACATGGTCAGCACATCCAGCATCCGCACTGTGTCACGAGTAGTATGCAGCTTCGTGCAGCCTTACCTTGCCAATCACTGCGCCTTTTCCGATTTTCACCTTTGCTTCTATCAATGTCCCATCGCCTATGCTCTTCGCTTCTACGACGGCCCCAGCCTCAATTGTAACGCCATCTCCAACAATCACATTGCCCTCTTCGGCGGCACCTATGACGGTCGCCTCGCACACGATTGTGCTCTTGCCGATATACACTATGCCATGCTCTGCCTTGATCTTACAATGCGGATGTAATACACTCTCTTCGCACACTTCCACGGCATGCGATCCAGTGATTTGAGCCTTGTCAGAGATCACGGCTGAGGGGTGTATTTTGCACGGGGGCTTCACAATTGCTTCTGCTGAAGACCGGGCGATGGGGCGTTTGGAGGACGCTGTGGGGCGCGAAGCCATCGTGGCAACGCTGGTGAGACAGTCGGTGTTGTCGTGTGTCAAGATGAACGTCGATGGCAGCAGGGAGGAGAGGAACGCGCCAATGGCCGCGACGCGCTAGCTCACGTTACCACGTGCTGGCTATCGGACCGTCATTTTCACCTTCACTACCTTACCATACCCACTGGGCTGTACGCCGGCGGCGGTTTGACGCGGGTTCATGACAGACCTGTGGGTATGGAAGTATTCACTCGGTGCCTGAGCCTGGAGGATGCGGTTCTATTGCCCTCGATATCCTTTCCGTCATTCAATCCACAGCACACCCTGGGAAAATCTGATCCCTGTAGTTCTGAATGAGTCAGTGATTTCCATCCAACCTCGGTCGCATGACAAGAATTGCCCATCACCATCATAACCATTATCAGCTCTCGCGAGATGGAGCAATCAGGGGAACAAGCAGCTCCCTATCCAACACATGGACCACAGATCAACAGCAAAGGAGAACTGGAGCAAGCAGCAGCCACCGCTACAGCGGCTTTGTCAGACGACCACATTCCCACTCCCAATGCCACGACTTCCCGCAAGAGGCGCGCAACAGGCGCTCCAGGGAGCAGAGGCGTGGCCAACTTGACGCCGGAACAGTTGGCGAAGAAGCGCGCAAACGACAGACAAGCACAGCGTGCTATACGAGAAAGAACTCGGAATACGATCGAGGGCTTGGAGCAGAGAATACGAGAGCTTGAGAGCCAGCAGCCTTTTCAAGACCTGCAGCGTGTGATGCAGGAGAGAGACAGAGCGCTTGCGGAATGTGAAGAACTTCGTCGGCGCCTTGGTGCCGTGGCAGGCATAGCAGGAGCTGCATCACAAGCATCAAACTCCGGCCTCAATGGTACGTTTACGTTCGATGAACTCATTGATTGTTCATCTCTACTCACAGACGACGATATAGAGCTCGCAGCCTTGACGGCACAGCGGAGCCCGCTGCCTTCACTGGCTGCGCTGAACCAGCAGAGCACCTCTCAAGGCCAAGGACAACACTACAGTGAGCAGCCACAGCATAACTTACACCCACAGCTCAGATCTCCAGAGATCGAATCTGCGAGTCAGACACCTCCTCCTATTGGAAGCCACTGTGCCACAAGTGGACACATCTATCATCACAGAGACAATATAGACAAGCATGTTGAGCACACCACGTACCAACCCTATTCGCATTCCCCCGACCAGGCACGCTATGGGCAGACCAGGCCGCATTCACCACAGCAACAACAAGCTACTAACGGAGATCGTCTTGGGCTCAGCTTCCTTCTCGATACCACTCAACCCTCCAACAGCTCCTCGCCTGGAACGTCGTTTCCGTCGCAACCCTCGACTGAGCTGCCCGTGCATGCTCGCATCACAAATCAGGGGCCTCCGTCCTGTCCACTAGATTCATTACTCATAGATGCTTTCAGGAGCCGTCGAAAGATGATGCAAGACGGCGCTTCTATGCGCGATGCGATTGGGCCAGACTATCCAGCATTTGCTAGCATGAATCCGGAAAGCAGCCAACAGCGACCGCCATGCCACCAGGTGTCAGCTCTGCTGATCGATATACTCAGCAAGTTTCCTGACATAGAACAGCTGCCAGAGAAGGTTGCAGTGCTGTATATCATGTTTCTGGTGCTGCGCTGGCTCATTTGTCCTTGCGAGAAGTGTTATGAACGACTTCCAGAATGGTGCCGGCCAACTGCTGCACAGCTGGAAAAGCCTCATATTGCGTGGGCCGATTATTTACCATGGTATGAACGCATTATCCGCGCTGAAATGTCTGAGTAATGCTGCTGACTTTGTTCAAGGCCACACATGCGCTCACAACTCGCGCTCCAAGAACATGAGGTCAAATTTGAAGACTTCTTCGTTTCCTATACGACAACGTTATCGCTCAACTGGCCGCTGCCCCCAGATTGCGTACTTATCAGTACGACGGGCGTCGATGGCGAGACTTTAGATCTTAATCCAGCCTTTGAGCATCACCTGCGCGACCTGCACAATTGGAGTCTTGGAACTAGGTTCGCTCGAGCGTTTCCCCATCTGGTGGATAGTACTGTGCGAATCAAGGATTCCTAGGGTACGTTCGAGGCATTGCTCACTGTATTCACGGGTTACTTGCGAGATGGTGAGCCTGCGTGTGGGCGATTGCGCTAGGACTGGATGGCGACGGTCTGCGGGATTATGAACGAACGGCATCGAGAAGCGCGGCGTGGGGGAACAGATGCGCGTTGCCATGCCATCCAGTATTGCAATTCATAATGGCAGGCACTATGAATTACCTCCTTCAACCGTGCAGCTTCTTATACTCTCATGTGAGAAGAATCCGCCGGCAGAGGTCTGTCGAGAACTCGGCTGGTCTGGGCGCAGTTGGTGAATGCGATGGGCGCAGTTGCATCCACTCCCTAGGTACCTACATGTAGGTATCTAAGTAAGGCACCGTGCGGAAATGCTGTCCCACTTCATTCACAGCAAGACAGATGGTGTTGGTGGATCCGCTGCGGATAGTCCCTGCCCAAATTGACGCGGAAATGCGCAGGCAAAGCGCGTCGTTTGTGGCTGGCGTTTGTAACCAAGACAACAACACGAAACTACCAATGCGGCGTCAAGACCTCTTCGACCGAGGACTGAAGAAGTTCTGTAGTGCTCTTTCGATCACCGGCAAAACCCAGCACAAGCGCCCAGACAGCCTAAGCTGCTCGCCGAATCCTGACTTCATCGACGTCGGCCTTCCTGGCCAGACGCAACAACCAAAGGGCATGGGTAAGTCAAACAAATTCGACTACTCGAACAGGCCGAATAGCGGCGCAAAGCTCGGTAGCATCATTGGCAGAGACATCGAAAAGGAAGCGGATAAGGTGGTGAAAGATGTCAAGCGAAGGGCGCGCAAGTCGAGCACCGGCAGCAGCATCAGCGCCATCAGCAGCCTCGATGCCACAGAAGCTATCGTGCATCCGCTCGATATCAAAGCACCCTCTAAGCAGCTGGGCGATGAGGGCGCCTGCGCACTGGCAGCAGGTCTGGAGGCTGCACTGAAGGCGGGCACGACGAGGAGTGCGGCGGTGCTTCTCGAAGATCTCAACCTCAGCGATAACGCGATCACGACAATCACACTTGCACGACTTGGTCCAGTCATCCAACGAGCACGTTATGATCTCAAGACACTTAACCTTTCCAACAACAACATCAGAGTGGAGAACGATCAAGAGGCCGCAGACTGGGAAATATTTCTCCGCTCGTTCAAGTATTGTCTCAAGCTGCGACGCCTGGATCTCAGCGGCAACGGAAATCTCGGTGCGCGTGCGCTCGAGATCCTTGCACGCGTTCACGCTCAGGAGCCACAGATCAATCCAATGCCTGCATGGGGCGACACATCTGTGATTTCACTCGACAACGATGAAACGCACTGTCAGGACGACGCGCCAGGTGTAGACCGCGACCATGCTATGACCAGCGGTGGACTCGTTAAGCGCCGTTGTGGGCTACGAGGCATTCCGTACCTGACGTTCACAAACGTCGGCATCAATGATACTGGGGCTCTGTGGTTGTCCTACGTACTCGAGGAACACCACTATCCCATTCAGCTAATTGACTCTTTGAATGCTACCGCGGCAAACTCAGGCATCAAAACCTATGCTCAGGAAGCTGCCTCTGTTGGTCTTGACTGGAGCACTCAAGAGCCATTGTTAGGCAGAGATGGCTTGAATCTCCTGAAGAAGACTGAGGTTATCAGGAGGCAACTTATGTTCGATGATGGCAGTATGATGGAAGCATCCACGACCGAGGGATTGAAAAACACACGGGCCCGTACTCATGACCGACGAGCCAGCATCCGATCAATAGCGACAGCTGATGGGGGCGAGCACGAGCTATCTGAGCTGGAGAGTCTCCGCACCAAGCTAATGCGTCATATCATTGCCGACAGAGGTATCGCAGAGGTAGAATTGTGGCATACTGGACTCCGTGCTGCGATCTCTGCCACAGTTTTGGCCGGTCTCGGACCTCGTGTGCGTGACCGCAACCCTGCAGTCTTCTTTACCGGTCCACCGCTTTTCCACTTCAGCTCTGCATGCAATCATCCTCAATCAGGCAATGAAGATCGACTACAAACACCCAGCGACAGCTCCCATGGCTCACCTAGGTCGCCAGGTGCCTCGCGGCAAGGTACATACGCACATACGCTGAGTGTTAACACGAATGCGCCGGCTGGAGAGCCTGAGTTAGCACTCACCGAAGTCACGAACACACCGACCACTCCCCGCGTGATCTTCAAGTCACATCGCAAAGGTGCCTTTAGTGATGGCAGTGACTTGCAAGCTGTGAACCAGAAGCTAGAGGGACTTGTCGTACGAGACAATAAGCCACGCCATTTCGTGCGCTGGCAAGAGGACATGATCAAGAGAAGAGGTGGCAGCACTGCATTCCGCAATACTAGTGTGCCAAGCCACCTTCCCAAACATGTGATGGACCGGATTGTGAGCTATACTGTGACTGAGCGGAAGTGGGAACTACTCACCGAAAAGCAACGGAGAGCAGCATGTGCTTGGGGCCAGAATCGAAACAATTTTGGGGCAAGCGAGTCGTGGAGAAAGCTGCCGGCTTCCTCCCAGGTCGTCTCCTTGCTTGAGGCTATCGAATGTCAGTCGTATCGATCTGTGTGAGGAGTTCGCAGACTCGATTTCAGATATGCGAGAGCCAATTCAGCGACAGTCGTTAGGGAGAAATGAACGGACGAGGCTATGACAGAAGACGAGGGACTATCAAGCCAGAACACGGCCAATGTACGTGGAAGGGCAGCAACTGCATCAGAAAGCTTCAATGCTGAGGTATCATTCAAGCCCTCATCTTCACCCCATTTCCCATGCTGCACGTATATGTCGTCCAGAAAGAAGTGCAGCTCTACAACAAGGCAGTGCCCTGTGAACCACTTCGCCTGATGCCAGTATTTTTGCTCTCAACTCTGAACTTTTCGCGACGAATCTCACCTAACCACCGGGTCTCACGCTAGTCTGTCTTCTCATTCGATGTCATCGCTCGAGCACATCAGTCTTATGACATCAATAGTGTTGCAGATTGCAAAAGAGAAGACTACGGAGTACTTTATCAAGCATTACGACTGGCATATCGCCTGAAAATATTTGGTTGTTCTTACGAGGGTGCCACGTGCATCAAATCTGGGCCTGATTGCGACTCGATCGTCGTTTGCGACTGCGTAAAGGTAGCAATGATTAGCTCGCTCGGCTTGTATTGAGGTACTCCGTATTTATGTAGAACTATAGCGGGCACATTGAGTCTACGTATGTAGAAGTCGACTGACTGCCTTGGCCCATAGTCAAACTAACTAGGCACGCAAAACTCTCTCGCTGATAAGACTAGCAACTAGCAACAACGTATGTCGTGATGATGAAACTCCAATAGTCTACTACGGATATCGAAATTATGATGAAGTCTTTTTCGTAAGTAGTCGACTAGTGGTCTGTCCGTCCAGAGAGCACCAGGAGTATGCTGGGAGACATGGTACAGTTCTATTGTGCCTGACAGCCAACAATCCAGGGACCAGGATCAACCTTGCTTTGTTTCCGTAGAGTTGGGTTGGAACATCCCATCCCATCCCATCCACAACCTACACATCGACACTGAGAAGGGAGGTGTCATCCTGGTACACGCTTTATTGTACTGTACAGTATGATTTGTATCGCCGATCTCGGACATGCTCGATAAGGTATTGTGCCATTATGCTGCAGCTTTTTATTTAGCATTAGAATGATTAGATTCCCGAGTGCGATCGTAAGCCTTTGCTTTGACGAGATGCTCAAGTACATGTACCTAGTGGAAGGGCGATGTGCCTACGGAACATGTAATATACTGATGACGAGGCAGACTACCTATCGTTACGGAGTAGTGCTGACGAGGTCTGCAGCTGCCAGCCAGGCCGTGGCAGCGCATGGAATGCAACGCGCGGCGGCATCACGGTCTCGATGGAATTTGCGTCGCCAGAGGATCAGAATCTCAGATTCCTAGGTAGTGTTCCAACTTGCAAAAGAGCTGTGATAATAACATGCGTTCGTTGTGAAGAAGCCATTTGGGCGCGGGCACCATACAGGTCGCTGGTCGACATGATCTGGAGTCTTCGGGTTGACGATGGAGGGTAAATGCATGATGCATCATCGTCGCAGAGCGTGCATCACGTCGTGATTGTTGTTGTAGTCAGTTGGTCAACGAAGAGAAGACGATGATGATATGGGATTTAGATTCGGTGGAAACTTGGAAGACAGCCGGGAACATGTAGTGATCTCCTGGTGGCCCGTGAATCACGGTATTGGTCATGACGATCACGGTGTTTTAACGCCGAACGGCGCGCCAATGGTTTGCTGTGAGAACGCTGTGAGTGCAGTCAGATTCCTGATCTGCCAGGTCATAGTGTCAGCACTCTGTTGCCAACTTGTCGCAGAATCAAACGGTCGAGCCGACGAGCCACTCGTGTAGTTCTACACAGCGCGTGGGGCTAGTTTGGGTAATAAAATTGCCTTCGGGTCATCTACGGTGGCCAGGGTGACTGAGACACGCGGAGAATTCACATGATATACGCTGCATTCGTTCATCTCATTCTAGTGAATTCTGGCATCATCATCACCGTTCTTGTTGATTTCTTCTTCTGCCCATAATTGCGGGCGCCTCTTGTCCCAAACAACACGCACTGTGACGCACATCATGGGTAACGTTGCCAGCGTAGTGCGATGGCCACTATTAGGGTACCTTAATAACTTAAAATATAAGTGAAGGCACAAGCGCCCCTGCTGGTGTGCTGTCAAAGGTTCATGTTGTCCACGATTATTCTTGACCACTGCATCAGTGCGTTGCAGCCCCCCCTCCCCGCCCCCGTCCGCTGATGTGCAGCAGCAGGCCCCCAGTACCGTAGTAATAATAATAATCAGAGGTACATACATGGAGTCACTTTAACTCACTTTGTAGCTGGCCGGCTGCAGCGGGAGAATAAGCCCGACACCACCACTGACCAGTGACCAGTGACCATCGTGGCATCGTGACAACAAGCCAGTCCCCAAAGGGGCCGGTCGCGAACGTGTCTTGGTCACCGGCGATACTCTCAGTTCTGCGAAAAACAGGCCTCTGCGCTGCGCTGCGCTTCGACCTACAGCGCTGGACCGCTGTGCATCAAGCAATACTCTGCTGCCGCCGCCACCACGAGCAGAGCGTCCATCGCTGTTGTTACAGATGGACTGCGATATTCTTATCAATTCAGGCTGCTCGGAGCAGCGAGACGGATCACACCAGGCACACGCAAATCGGCTCAGGCGCCGAGCACCCTGTCCAACCAACACACACATTCCGAATACAGTCTTTTGAGAGGCCAGGATGCAATTCATCAGGCGCGGGCCAGATGAATGGCCGACGGAGAACGTCGATGGAGCAGATGTTGTCGTCCAGATTGGCTCTGCGAAAACTGGTCTCAAGGCAGCCCATCTGATGCACGCCAACATCCGCATATCTCGCTCACCAAAACTCGAAGTTGAATCGCTACTGGGACCCAGTCATCATACCTTATTACCACAGGCAACCTCCACCCAAGGCAAAGCGCTGGAAGCTCTGTCACAAATGCAGAACGCTCTCTCTCCCAAACCGCTGAATGACGAGTCATGTGGCTCGTGGAGTCCTTATTCCCCTGATGATGCTTATCCCTACAGGCCGCAACCCAGTCCTACAGGCGACAGCGTTACCTTGCCCTGTCCACACCGGGAACCGTCTGATGCCATGCTTCCCGCCTACTACGATCCTGGCCAGCATCCTCATTACATTTCGCAGCAGACTTCTGCGTCTGCCGTGCGGGACATGGCACTTCACAAGGGCGCGCCTACCATTTTCGACAACACTGGCCACTATGCACCTCCACGCACAACCAGATTCTCCAAGGCTCCGGAAGTAGTTGAAGAGAACTTGCCACAGGCGAGAAACCTTCGCAGATTCTCGATTAGAACGAACACGAGGTCGCGAGCTCTGGATCTGGTGAATCTGTTCCCGCAGCCCAGGTCCGCCGGCGCACGCTTCTTGCCCCAGCCTCGACGACTGTCTCGATCACAAGTTACCATGGCCGACTACTCATCGTCGTCGCCCTCATCGGATCGCAAATCCAGAAAATCCAGCATGGCCGCAGGCTCTGAGAGTGCATCCAGTGGAGGTCGATTTGGTAGACCATTCGATGAAGCTATTCTCGACCAGCACAAAACAAACGTTCGCCGCCCTCCGAAAGGCATCAAGAACTGGTTCGATGCATATCTTGACGAGGACGATGAGGAAGAAGATGATGATGATGATGAAGATCTTGAGGATGAGGTTGACGAAGCCGAAACCCAGGAACTTCCCGGCGATGATCTACATCCACCTGCCTATACTGGCCACCAGCGACACGTGTCACGTCCGATGGACAAATCTATGAATGGCTTCAATACACGAGTCGACTCACGCCATGCGTCTCGCCATATTGTTCAAAATGCTTCGGAGCACGCACGTCTCAATCGGAGCAGCAAGCCCAGCAGATCCGACAGCATCCAGTCTTCGCATCTGGGTAGCATATACCATGGTGGGCACAATAGAGTTGCGTCGTCCAATATAGAAGGAGATAGTATACTGTCGTTGTCAGGATCAGACTTTGAGGATGAAGATGAAGATGAGGACTACGAATCAGATGAGAATGAGGAGGTGGTGGCCGATGGGGTCCGAGGCAAGCTACCGGCAATCCGAGATAGCATCTTCGATGATCGCAACATAATGGTTGCGGATGCGTCCACATTGGATGTCATGAGAGTGCCAAAGCCGACACAGCTCAGTGACATACGCATCTATAACCAAGTGAACAGCAGTCGAAGCTCATTCCGCTCATCAACATCTGCGCCCTCGACACAGCGCCGCGAGAGGCTGCTTCCGCTACCGCCTCATGAAGAACAGTCTCCTTCCAGCCCGATCGCTTCCGACTCTGCTACTTTGCGACGCTTGAACGGACTGAGTATGGAATCGTCCTGTACCACCGAGACCACCGAGACAAGCAACACTGGTCGGACGCGAGAGACTCAAAGCTCAGCGACTTCCTACGATGATCCTGTCAATCGGGCATCACAAGACGCTCTGCACATGGTCGCAATAACCGAGGAGGAGAGAATGTTACTCGAAATCATGAGGCAAAAGCGCGTTGCGATGCAGCAGATGTCGTTCACCGAAGGCTACCAATTAGCACTTCGCACCGAGCAGCAACGTCACGCGTCGCGTTCTGGTAATGCCGACGAACATGACTCGAACCACCATATCGAGGCCGAGAGAAAGGAGAAGAACGAGTATCGCACAAGTGAAATAAGTGCATCTGCTCAAACTCCGACGCAAGAGAGCGAGATGCGCAGACACTTGAGCGCTATATGCAAAGAACAAGTCGACGAGCGTTTTCAGATGGAGAGGTTCTTGGATATGTCTGGACCAGCACCATTAGCATCACATCCGCCCGATGCGCCTCAGCATGTACGGAAAGCAAGAGCACCCAGCGGAGAAGTGCTGCCCGCCACCAGATATGCTCCAGCCGCGTATGCTACGCGTGCCACGAGCATCTCGGAGAGAGCTAGATCCTCCTCGACAAATGATTATGACGATGCGGAGTCTGTTCGAATGAGAGTAAAGCAATTCATCTCCAGCAAAGGCGCCGTACCACCACTTGACTCGAACATACGAACCATGCGCCGACCGCCAACGCGACAAAGTACTAGCATGTCGCCATCACCCGTCATGGAAGAAGATCCAACCGGTATTCCTCCACTCCCACCACGAAGCCCGCAGCGCTCCATGGATCACAGACGCGGGTTTTCCAACCACACAGTGAGCACATTGGGCCAAAGACGATCTTCGTCTTCCATCCGAGGTGAATCGAAAGACAGATCTCACGTATCAGCCCACAGCGGCCAATGCGGCACACATCGAACGAACTCTCCCGAATCGACTGCCGCACAGCATATCTCCAACCACGACATGGCGCGCCTCCCGCCGAGACTTGCTGTGCCTAGCCAGGATGATGGTAAGGCGGAGACACCCCCACCGCTTCAAATGAGTTCCTATCAAACTCGAGCATCACACAGTCCAGGCTCTCCATTTGGGACTCTCATAAACTCCGCTTCAAAGGCCAATGTTCAACATCACCCGGCACCTCACGGTAGCTCCCAATATGAGCACCCTCGCGGAGCTGTGTCAACGGATATGCATTCTGCATCTGCCCACGAGGGGTTGCAAAAGATTGATGTCAGAAAGACCGGAGTGACTATGGGCAAACAACCAGTCCTGCCTAGACTCGATACCAGGGACCATGTGCGCGATGCCCGGGCTAGCATGCTCAGCATTACGTCTGCCGGCGAGGAGGTTCTCAATGCGTGGGCCGAGCTAGGAGGCGGGCAGGACTGCCTTCAGACCAAGGTCAGACATCGGGTCTCATGAATGGGAGATGGTGTCGGCAATCGCTGTGGTACACCTCTCCCAGTCGTCAATGCTTACAAGTGCAGAGATTACAGAGGTGTATCCGAGCTTTTGCTACGTTCGGCGCAGCTTTGTATGACATCCATGCAGCCCGGCATAATTCCATTCTATGCAGCCTCGGGGGGTGCAAAACCAAATGACCATATAGCGCGAGCTGTTTTCTTCTCAGGGATACCCTTTTTATTAAAGATATAACGAACTGATCGCACACTTTAATACCAACATCTCTCGTGATACTACGAGGCGAAGCTCACAATTCACCCGTCTGTGTATCAGGAGGTAAGATTGGTTTGCACATATTACTCGTAGTTGGTTCAAGAAGGTCCGCGGCGGATGCCGCACGCCGAACAGGTCTGCCCACGAAATTGCCAGTCCACTCTATGACCCTTGTCAATTTGGCCATCGACGGTGCTGGAAGGCCAACCGTCTCGCTGGACAGCTTAAAGATAGATGTGCTGTTCATTGTAATGCGCTTGCTCAAACTCTGGCCGTAGACAGTGCCTTTGAACTCGTCAAGAGCGATATGGGTAACGAGCACTGCGTCGGCGGGCCTGAGCTGACTGAGAACATCTTTGAGACTGCCTTTACCATGTACAGGGTCGGGGCGTGTGGAATGCTGGCCGTCTGCTGGAGGTAACCAGAAGCTGATGTTGAAGCCAGCTCTGGTGTCGTCCCCGACCAGAACTTCCACAATGTCCATTTCTCCAGTTCGCTTGCGAAGCTTGACTGTGCGTGTTGGCTGTATTGAGATGACGCTCGCTAGACAGTTGATAGTCATGGTCTGCGGGTGTATGGATTCGAGGTAACGTGCTGTAGGAATTGTTCGCAGGTCTGTGATGGGACCAGTGAAGTTGACGATGCGTTGCGAAGGCTGTTCGGAAGCATTCGTGGAAAACGAGCCTCTGTAGCTGGGCGGGACAGAAGGAGAGAGGTCTGAAAGGAAAGAAAGAGCACTCACGAAGGTGGTCTCGTTGTAAGTCGTGTGGTCGGGAGCTGCAACATGTGAGGAGTCGAGATTCTGTAGCATTGCCAGGGAATGCTCCAAGAATTCCATGTGCTCCTGGCTGGGCTCGGCCTCGCCCTCGTCGTCGAAGGACAAGAACTGCTGCGGTACTTTAGTAGTCGTGGCCTCCGTCACTCGCGCGGCGTCGCCTTTGAGCGGCACATGTCTCCACTTGGCGAGTGCCGCCGCCGCCTGGTCCTGAGGAGGGGAGAAGGCTCCATCGTGCCGGTCTGCGACTGCGACGCTGAGATATCGCCGGAAGCGAGGAGTCAGACTGGCTATGTAGCTCTGCGCGTCCCAAGTCAGGGATGCCGCTTCTGGAGCTCCCGTCAGAAATATGACGCGCCTCGATGGAGTGGCCATGGTGCTATCAGAGCGAACATTGTATATAATAAGGCAAGGTAGTCGTTCGCACGAGGCAGCACCGGAAAAAACCAACGCTGCTTCGGAGACCGGTGCTATGGCTCGGAGTTACGAGCTCCCTACAGTAGTAATGTAGTGGCGGAGATATAGGTAGGCGACGGTCCGCAAACAATCGCTTGACGATGATCTTGGATGATGCCTTGTCACCAAATACATGTACACATTCTTACATGTAGTTTTTACCAATCACGGAGCGTTGTTATTATTCTCCGACGCGGAACCAGCGCCGCGCAAAGGATCTGATAAGAAAGGAGCACGGCATCACAGACAATGTCGCCCGGAGGCATGTTGCGTTCAATATATCGGAGGGTCACGTCGAGCGGCGGCGACGAGGTCATCCAAGCGCGTCCCGATGGATTCTACACGGCGAAAGCCATAGACGCTCTTTTCCCCAAGACAACGCCCGAAGTTGACGGAGAGGAATGCCTACATGACTGTGAAGGATGCTCGATCAAGTATCCCAAGAAATGGTCGGTCGATGAAGAGGACAAGCTATATGGCGGCATCAATGGATTCTCCCGGCATCTCGTCGTGGCGACAGGCGAGACGGACTGGGTCCGAGCGGTGGAAGATGTGCCAGGCAGCGTGATGGAGGCCGTGGGCAAGCACATTGACCAGGTCGACGGTAAGCTGATGCTGAGCGCCAGCAACATACCACCACCGACTCTGGCTGGCGACCATATTGGACCTTACGGAGTCGACAGACCCACGACTGTGTTGCTCATGCCCTCGTTCACCTACATCGAGAATGTCACACCAAGGCATGTACCTCAACTCATACAGAGTGTCATCAACACAGCACCTACCACAACGACACCTCTCGACCTCGAGCCCGAAAGTGGTAGTTCTAGCAAAGGACAGAAGGAGACAAATGGCAATGGCAATGGAGATGTACCGCACACACCTCTGCCTCCTGCCCCCACAAACTTGCCATCTGGCATCTCACTGCGAACCTGTCCACACAAGTATATCATCCTTCTCTGCTCACATGCGACGAGAGATGCCCGCTGTGGCCAGTCCGCACCTCTTCTGCGGAAAGAACTAGAGCGACACCTCCGGCCTCTCGGTCTCTACAGAGATCTTCACGATGAACGACCTGGAGGCGTTGGCATCTACTTCATCAATCACGTAGGCGGCCACAAGTACAGTGCCAACATGATGATCTACCGTCGCGCAGAACCCAGCAGAACTGTTCCCGAGCAGATAGCCGGTGTTTCGAAATTGGAAGCCGGCGGCGTGGAAGCGGCCCAGTGCATCTGGCTGGCGAGAATCAGACCCGAGGATTGTGAGAACGTGGTGCGGTATACTGTGCTGCAAGGCAAAGTCGTGAAGCCAGAACGCCAGTTGCGAGGTGGCTTTGATCGTGAAAAGGGTCTTGTCAGCTGGTAGCAGACCTACTCTCCGCTGTTTGAGATTCGCGTGCGTTGCATCATTCGACAACACTATATGAGGAAAGAGCAGGGCACTCGACCTACCTTACTCTACTACAGTAGTCATGTTTCAGTATCATATATCTCAATCAGTAGTTTAAACCATCATATCGCACATATGCCAGCATAAACCTAAAAAAATATACCTTACATTCCTGCAGCAACGTTTTCTACCTACTACTCCGTGACTCGTACTCGTACTCGATTACGCTAGCTATATACTATAATACTTTCGAGAAAAACTAAATTGTCTGTCAAAGTATTTTTTTTCTTCTACTGTACCTGTTGAACCTCGATCTAATGTGGTTTGACTCCAATCTGTAATATCAAATTGTCGACCGCTGTTCTCTCAAAACAATAGCAAACAACTCCCGCTCGATCTTAGGTACAGATAGTAGATATGTATACTACTAGAATATTTAAGAGGTAAAGATAGAGGTAAAGGTAAAAGGTAAAAAAAGTAAAGAATCTCTTTAGAGTCGGGCTAGGGAGGAAAAAATATACATTAGAGCTTTTTGATTTGAGGAAGTAGAAGAAAAGAGTATACCTTAAATATAAGGTATAATTCATTAGGTAGGTTACCTAGTTAAGACGCTTGAGATTGTTTAGGAGGGTAAAGAGAGTTATAGTAAGGTACCTGTAGTAGGTAGGTACTAGGTACTACTAGGGTATGTAGTAGTAGTACTTCTTTCTCTCGCTCACTCTTCCTTCATACCATAATTTTAAAACAAGGTATCATCTCTAGGTACCTAGCCATCCATCATCACGTAGCGGAATCAAGTCTCTCGTCATTATGCCACGCCACGCCACGCCACGCTACGCTACGCCCATGCGTCAAATTGGTATCATGCTGTTTCAATTCAATTGCGCCAAAACCCCCCCACCCCAAAAAACACAATCGCTCGTTCATACGAGCCAGCTCGTTGCGCCGCCCTGAAGCGCGCCATGCCGTTGTTCGTCATCAATTCATGAGCCATGCGCCACCAATCATGCTTGTTTGGATGCCTTTCGCCTGTTTGTTTGCCCAAAAAAACCCCAAGAACTCCCAGTCTCGCCCTCTGCCATTGTCCATCGAATGCTTCATAATTTCTGTATTACCGTGTGTGTGTTGTCCCTGATAGTCGAAAAAGTCGTGTCATGAAGGTCGGAGAAACTTGAATTCTGATCAAGTCGATCTAGTATCCAGAAACGTTGGTCGCAGATATTTGAGCACGGCTGAGGGTTGACGGTAGGAAACGCGAGAAGATATTAGTCTTTTGCTTTTTTGGCGGCAGGTCGGTTTGCTCGAGAGGCAAGCTATGGCTGATGATTGGTTGCGCCTGCTTGTAGTGGAGCTCGTAGGTGGAGTCGGCATGTGAAGACATGAGGCTCGATGGCGAGGAAGTGCAAGCGTATGAATCTGCAGACACCGACGAGGCCGCAGAGTGGCTTCGCGTTGGTGGCGATAGAGAGGGTGTCCTCGAAGGTACCCGTGATGATGACGATGATGTTGACTGAGCGGAGTAGTACATAGGCTGGTGATACGTGTACTGCCCCATGGTTCGTGGAGACTCGTAGTAGCGAGATGTTTCGATGGAAGCAAGTCTTTGCTGCTCGGCAGCAATTGCGAGCTGGCGTTGCTCTAGAGCGGCCATCTCGTTCCGCATCCGCTGCTTCTCTGCCTGGCGGATCTGGAAAGTTCGGATAGGTGCCAGGAAAGGGTCGAGATGGAAGTAGAGGTCTGCTTCTGTGACTCTCAAGTCCCATTCGAGCAATCCCAAGAGTTGCTTCTCCATGAGGTTCACCTCGGTCAGGCTGAAACCAAAGTTCTCGAAGCCATGCACAGCAGTATATCGAGCCCAGTGTTTGTTCTTAGGGGAGGAATCATTGAGGTTCTTGGCAGCGAGAATCAGAGCAGCCAAGAAGATACGATGCGCAGTACACCTCATGCCTTTGGCAACGGGAGGCAGACGTTGTTGTAAGCGGCCCAGATAGACGAGAGACGTCATCAGCGTAGGCACCTGCACATGCGACCTCTCCACGAGTCCAGTGATAAAGAGCTCCAGCGATGGAAGCGAGGGCTCCAAGCAGGACTCATTCTGTTGTTGAGGAGGAGTTGTTGGAGGTGTAGGAGGGAGTGCCTTGTTGATCGATGAAGGTTGGCTGCCTTCACATCGAATCACTTGAGCTGCTTTGCTTGCCAGATAGCTGACCATGTGCTGCGAGACAGGCAGGTAGATGAAGTGCTGCAAGGCCGCAGCGTTTTGCTCGGGTGTCACTGGTGGGTAGGCCATAGTTAGGAGTTGGTGATATGTGTTCGATGTCGTTACTGGTCCACGGTTGATGTCGGTAATTTAGTCGATGAGTCCAGGGTTGCGCGAGAAGGTATTATTATATGCAACGAGTGCCTATTGTATATTGATGACAATAGGTATAGATGCTTCGAGCTGAGGGTTGCCTGGCACAATAAGAGGCAGGCAGTTCACAGACAATCGGTCCGAGTGATGAATAGCTCGCAAGCTCGTTGACAACAATAGCGACGAGTGACGAGAAGACGATCGAGTTGCAGCCTGGCAAATGCTCGACAGACCAAGAGTGACCAACAGTAGTAGTATTAAGCTGGGGTGTCGAAGAAGGGGTCTTTCTTGAAATGACGGTGTGAGCTCGATAGCCTCCCGGGGATCTGCCTTTGGGTCTAGGATAGAAAACCGGGACGAGATCGCAGCGTGCAAAGAGGAATTGATTAACTCGGAAACTTGCCGGCCTGCGGACAAGTGGTGGTAGAAGTATCGGAAGATTGTGAATATTAATCGGGCGGGCGGGCGAGCGTGAGGTCGTGGCACTGGCGCTGGCGCTGGTGCTGGTGCTCCACGATGCGGCTATGGCTATGGCTATGATGGCTATGGCTATGATGGCTAGCTTGCTGGTCTGGCTATGGCTGTTCCTGGCGCGGAAGACGCTTCGTGCAGCTCGGCGTTTCTGGGAGTCCGGACCGGGGGGAGGGGCGGTGCGGTTCAGTCCAATATGATGATATCGATAATATCGCGGTGGTTAGGTTGGGTTGGGGTTAGGTTGGATTGGGTTGGATTGGGTTGGGTTGGGCTGGGTTAGGGATGCAGCGAGAACAGGAAATAAGAAGATGAAGGAGAAGCAGAAGAAGAAAAGGGTTTCTGAGCATACCGGACGGACAGTATTGTAGGTGCTGAATGAGGCATGATCGTATTCTGGGCGCGAGGCTCAGGCAAGGCGAGGCGCCTGTCATGCAGGACACTGGACTGGTGGACAGTGGACAGGACAAGTCGCTGGCTTCAATTGGGGTTTTTGGTATGTGCCCCACCCAGAGGCCCGACGCGCGTGATTGGCCGGCTTCCTGGGCAGCTCATGCCGACGCGCCGCGCTTCAGCAGCAGCAGCAGAAGTGGCCCGTCCGCTGGTTTCACCTGCTGCTGGCTGCTCTGATTGCGTGCGTGCAGTGGAAAGCCACTCCGCCTGCCTGTGTTTCATCATCCTTCTCCTCCTCCACGCAGCAGAGTTAGACGCTGGTGCGCCAGAACGATAGGCCGTGGGCTGGCCATCAGCCATCAGCCATCGCCCCTCCGCCCAGTCGTCCATCGCGAACCCTGGATCCATCTCCCTTCATTGGCGCCAGAGTTCCGACAAAGACCAAAGACCAGAGCCTCTATGCCAGGGGGTCTGCGCGCCGGACTGTAACTAGTTCTAGACAGCCTCTCTAGACTACTCTGGCCTCTTTTTTTTCTTCAGGGCCTCGTGACACGCAACCAGCTGCGCAGTAATTCTGGGCCTCTCACCATCGTATGTACCTGACATTGCACGTATCATGTACAGTGGTAGTAGACATGCTCACTATACTATACTTTGTGCCAATGCAGGCCGTGATACAACAGTAAGGTACTGACTGTCTCCCTCTCTATGTTTGGTCGTGGCAAACAGCGAGTGCTGAGGTGCGCGTGTCCGGGGCCAGCCATTCCACAAACCCGCGCCGGCAGCTGCCACCTCCCGCCTTTGGGAACACCATAAGGTATCGCATCGCCAAGTACATGTAGCACTATAACTGTAGCAGCAGAAGCCAGGAGATACGAGGAGGAACAACAACAACAGATGAATGTATGGTTGAACTCGCGGCAGAGGCTTGGTGGTTGGTGACCACGAAACCACCTCGTGAGCTCTAGAACTACAGCCGCTACAGGTGGCTTAGCGCCAAGCTTGCCGGCGATTTCACACGATGTCTCTGTTTGTCTCTGTCTGTGTCTCTTTCTCTCTCTTCCTCTCCCAGCGCTGGTCGCGTGGTTGCGTCAGACGTGAGATCACTTTGGCCTATTGAAAATTTCACTATAGGCAGCCCGGGATGGCCGAAAGTCGGCCGTCGAGGACAGACACCCTTAACACCGAGCAAAGATCAAGAGACCACCGAAGAAAAGAGCTACGAAGGGGGAAGATCCCATTCGCTTGTGCTTCCGAACTTACTGTTTTCACTCTAGTCCCCCAGTGAGTCAGTAAGTTACTGTAAAAGAAAGGCATGCTGCAGCTGCGATGAATGCTGTCGTCCGTAAGTCGGACTTTGAGCTCATTGCATAGCCACCACGCTTGAGTGCCGCAAACCTCCCTCTATCCCTCCCCTCCCTCTTACTTGCACTCTCAAAGGCAGGGCAAAATGTGCGAATTTTTCCTTTTCCGGCCTCGTTCCACAACATCATAGCGACCCACTGGTTCATCTATAGGAGTACATGTAAGGTACAATGTGGCCACACTCTTATTCAGCCTGAGCCAGATGCAGCTCGTAAACCAGCTCGCGTGACCTACATCATCATCATCACATTGTACTTCGTATACCTTAGTTCGGAGTTCGGGATCCATTGTGTATACCTTACTACCTACTGTACTGCAGAAACACACATACATCATCATCATCATCACAAAAAACACCGATAGACTCCTCCTCTTTTCCAACCGTTGCTGCAGGTGGAAGCATCGCAAACGCGTAAAGAGGGTCCAAAGCGAGTCGCCGTGTGTGGATCTCGTTACACTTACATACATACTGGAACTGATACATGCAGGTGTATACTATATTTATATTTACTGTCGTTCGAGTTTTGGTGTGGAGGAGAGTTTGCGTTGACATGAGTCGTCGAAACAGCCGCCGGAGATACATACATGTAGATTGGTGTTCAGAACTGCCGATTGATTACTTACATGGGTAGGCCTGCCTACCCCTTCTTATTCTTAACATTCGTGAACATTCCATATGGCTATAAATGCCGCATTTCTTATAGTATATAGCATGCTATACCCCCTACCCTCTACGTAGAATTAAGCGACTCGTTATACCTTATTAATTCTACCTGTTTCTATACTGAAATTAATCTATGCTTCAAACCGGCACTGCGCTAATTA
>AWYF02000864.1:0-56405 GCA_000504405.2 Mycosphaerella sp. Ston1 | reverse complement strand
TAGCGTATATTAGCCTATAGGGCAAGATAACGATGCGAGAGAATAAGTAGGTATCCTAAGTAGGTATCTAGTCTCCGGTCCGGTAAGTATACAGAGCGTATACGACGCGTATACAACGAGTAACGTATATAAGTAGACTTAGGTAATATCCCTTCGAGGAGGCAAGAGTTAGAGACGAGGTAATAGTACCTATACTATCGGCTCTCTCTATATTGCTATATACCTTCCCCCTTATATATACGGCTATAACCTATACTGCCTTACGCTACGTAGATATATACTAGCACTAGATAAGGCAGGAAACTAAGTAAGGCCGCCTTATAGTTAAATAGATTCCTACGGCAAAGCAGCGAGTAGATAGCCTAACGAAGATACTGCCTATATAGGCATTTAAGGTATTTAGAGCAAGTATAGGTATAGAATAATTAACGAGTCAGGTTCTTTACTATTAAATAAACCTAAATAAGGTATGTTCAGAACTGCTAATTAATTACCTATATAGGTAGGCCTGCCTACCCCTTCTTATTCTTTATATTCGTAAATATTCTATATAGCTATAAATGCCGTATTTCTTATAGTATATAGTATGCTATACCCCCTACCCTCTACGTAGAATTAAGCGGCTCGTTACACCTTATTGATTTTACCTGTTTCTACACTGTAATTAATCCATGCTTCAAACCGGCACTGCGCTGATTACCTAACGTGCACGTGATTTGGAACAAGTCAGCATTCGAACCAGGGGGATCAAGATCGCGAGAACCTAGTAGTTTCTAGTCTAGCAAAGTACTCGAACATCAACAACAACGACAAGACCTACATACATCAAACGCGGTCAGACTGAGACTGTTATCCGGCAAAGAGGAAAGGGCTATAGCAACGCAACGAATAATGTGTTGCTCCCTGAGTTTGAACTATCCAATCATCAATGATCAATTGGAGTGCGAGCGAGGAAGGATTTCGGTGGCTTCCGATACTTTCACTCCCACTCGCTCTAAGCGGCAGGGAGGGGGGCGTTCCAAGACGTGTAAGTGGTTGAATCTTGCCACCTGTGAATCTTATTAGACTTCTCACCTTAGTTCAAGTTAGGTTCTATTGAAATATACGTAGAAAAGCCAAGAGGAACATGCATGTTCAATGGTTTACCTTTAAAAACTCTGCAATCCTTCCACTGGTCGATGTAGGGCATGGCATGGCATGGCAGGGCAGGGCCTAGGTGGGTACATGTAGATACATGTACCTTAGGAACGATGATGGTGGTGATATAACACCTTAGGCTGCTGCTGCTGCTGCTGCTGTGCTACATACAATCATTGTCTATCAGCACTAGAATTCGCCACCCACACAATCAATAAATATGACGACCACATTAACAACAACAACAACTACTACTACTACTACATGTAACGACAACGACGACGTGCAAACCAACAACCACCTCGAAAAAAAAACCTGCAAGATCAACACCCTCTCCTTCCTCTCCAACGACACCGACACCGACACCGATCCCGAAGGAGACACACATGATGAAGAAGACCACGACCACCAAGCACACGAAACCTGCCACCCTCTCCGCTCCCAAATCACAGCCCAAACCAACGACTTCATCCTCACCCACTGGCCCTTCTCCACCCCTTCCGACCAAACCTCCTACCTCACCCAAGACCTCCCCGGTCTCGCAACTCTCATGTTCCCCTTCGCCCTCGACGACCGCATACATCTCATCGCGCGCCTCTTCGCTCTCACGTACTTACTCGGAGAGAAATTATCCCAGCTCTCTAATTCTCATGATGATGATGGGTGTGATTGTGATGGTGATGATGCAGAAGAATGTCTGGCCAGTCTGCAACAGGCTGTTAGAGGATATTGGGAAACGGATCGGACGCAGCAGCCGGAAGTGTGGATGTTGTGTGATTTGATGGATGAGATGGGGAGTCATGAGTATGTGCTTGTTGAGGAGCTGATGCAGGCGATTTGGAGGTTTTTGGATTGGAAGATTGTGGCTAGGGGGAGGGGGAGGGGGAGGAGGGTTGAGAGGAGAGGGAAAGTTCTTCTGTCAGCTCGTGGATTGGAGTTTCAGGATGCGTTTGTGGCGGCGGGGATGGTGTTGCCGTTGTATCGCTTTGCTACCGGTGTGATGGTTGATGAGGAGGAGTATGGGTTTGGTGGTGTTGAGGGGGGGTTGTGTGGGAGGTGAAGCGGCACTTGGGATTCGTGTTTTCTTCACGCTGCGTTGGAAGTGGGTTGGTTGACCACATGATGTTGATGATGTGATGATGATGATAATGATGATGAAGATGCTGCAACAGCAGGAATGTCATATTAATGTCTGCTATATCATGATCGCTTTTCTCCAGCTATACAGTATCGACGGAGTGGAAGCCGTTTTCCCGCGTCCTTTTAATCTACATCTTCCTACCCATGGATTGCTCCTGCTGTAGCTCTGTCCAACGCAGCAATCGCACTGTATATAGGGGCAAAAAAGCCACATCGATAGTTGACCTCTTCGGAGTTGATGACAGTAACCCCGGAGCTCAGGGTCGACCCACGCGTTCCGAGAACTGCCATGTCGAAACTGCCAGGTAGAGTGTTGTTATTATTGAAGTATATGCCCCCTTCAACCTCAACAGCCCCCTCGGGACCAATGCCCCGTGCTGCGCCCAGAACAAGGCCAGCTGAGCCGGTGCCGGCTTGATTCCATCCAGGCCCGCCAGCAGGATTCTTTGCAAATCTCGCCCACGCGCCCTGAATCGTCTTCTGGAGGGCATACTCCTGAGTAGTAACATTGGTTTGAGGGTAAGTACCAAACACGATGGGAATTTCGCTGGCGTGGTAGGCACCAAGAGCCTGAATCCCAGGTACGGTCTGTGTGTTGGAGAAAGAGGCATTGAAATAGTATTGCCAGGTGGGAATACCAGCAGCAACGGAAGCGTTGACCCACTGCTGTGTTGTACATTGGAAGACGTACTCGGTGAAGATTTGCGAGAGCTGGTCGTACGGTGTTGGGCCAGAGTCGAAGGCACTCACGGGATAGGCAGCGGTAATGGCATCTATCAAGGCGCTGTTGTTGGATGTGATTTGTTCCAGAAATGGTCTGGAGTCATTTTGAGTGACCAGAAACACCCGGCCCTCCTGCGAGTTCGATCCCCCGAGGACGGGTATGCTCGGGATGAGCCCATTCGCGCGTCTTTCGGCTGCATTGACGAAGAAGGTTTTGTTGTCGAATGTTGGGTTGAATTCCAAACTCTGCTCTTCAATGATTGATTTGATGGTCGTTGCGTTTGCTGCGCGGATACAGGTCAAATTGCTGCTATAGCTCGTAGAGCAGTTCAACGCTGCAGCCAATTGACTCCATTGCTCGTAGGTCGAAGGTCGCGGCTGCGCATTGAATGACATCTGACCGCTTTGCAGGATGGCACCACGGAATGGAACTGTGTCTCCCTTGTTATACGATGTTAATAGAGCATCCACACTCCAGGCGCCAGCAGATTCGCCGAAGATGGTGACTTTGTCCGGCGAGCCACCGAATGCTGGCAGTTGTCAGCTTGTAACTCCTGATGCGAGGTACCCAGTCCGAACTGACCTGCGATATTGCGCTGAACCCAATCAAGCCCTGCTCGTTGGTCTAAGAAGCCAAGGTTCTGCTCGGTGATGGGGAGTTCGGGAGTCGTGGCAAACCCTAGAGAGCGTCCTCATCAGCAGTGTCCTGCCCTGGCAGTGCCTTCTTAGTAGCTTACCGAAGACATTCGTCCTGTAGTTAATCGTAACGACAATGACATCCTCATAAGCTGCGAGCATGCTACCATCGTAGAATGGTTGGCTCGCAGTCCCAAACTGCAATGATCCGCCATAAAGCCAGAATAGCACCGAACGTCCATCGCAGGGAGCTGGAGAGCTTGGGGCGTACACATTCAAGTACAGGCAGTCTTCACTCTCTTCTGGAGCAACGCCTCCAGGATTGTTGAACACGGCTTTGGTAAACCCTGCGACAAGCGCTGATCCTGCGAATTGCTGTATACACGCCGGCTTGAACGCAGTAGCATTGACTGTCTGTCCTGAGGACTGTATTGACTCTGGAGGTGCAAATCTCGTAGGTGGACTCTTTGCAAAGGGTATACCCAAGTACTTATTTACTGCTGCTGTCGCTGCTGGCATTGAAGTGGTCGTTCCTTGCACAGTTCCAATGTCGATCTTTGCAGTTGGGCCTCCCCCGTTGTAGCATGATATGCTTGAGCTCTCTGATGTCGACGAAGTAATGGGTGGTTTCGAGGCTGGGTAAGCTGTGTTGTGCTCGCAATAATCGATTTTCCCGTCCTTACAACATGTCCCAGCTGCAGTCGGTATCCATGTTATGCTACCCCAATTGCACTGGCCAAAATAACCTTCGCCGTTACACAGAATGGCACCATTCTCATCACAGGTACTAGTCCCCATCCTTTCTTTCAGGTCTCCTGCAGCACATGCGGTGCTGAGCAGCACCGACCATAGGAAGTAGCTTGCACCCATCTTGTCCGTCTTCCTGCAACGTCCACTGAAGAAGAGATAGATGGGGAACAAGAGGAGGAAGGAGGGAAAGAAAAGGAAGAGGAAGAAGAAGAAGAATGAGTACGCGCCTCTTTCCCATGCTGGGGGGCCATGCTTCATTAGGCGGTCAAGCCTCTGTAGCTCTCCAGTCCTACCTGTAATGACAACATGGCCGTCATGGCTTGACCGCTTCGCACTTTCGAACAAGCGCGGGGATACCGTATCGCGATTCTAGCGATTCCAGTCGCGACTCGAGCGCAAAAGATTCTGTTGTCAGTAGTTACGGGGCTCAACCATAACAGCTTCTTCAACCTTGAAGATCCCGTTACCTTCAACATATGCAATACAGCAATTCGCAGGAAGTCTTGTGCGAGTGCTGCCGTCCACAGTCCACAATCCACATTGCTGCATCGCATGCGTGCAATGACCGACCACAACATGAGGTAACAAATTAACAATGCGGACGCTTGAGCGGCTGTTACACGTGGTCGTGGTGTCGAGAGCATCAGTCTAATCATCAGAGGTCCGAGGTGCATCGAAGAGGGCCGGGACCTCGGAGCGGACCGAGATCACGTGATTTCAGGTAATTCTATAACGTCTTCGGTTGCCATCCCGTACTTTGGTCTGCCGACGTTCGGTATGCTTTGACTACAAAGAGAGCCGCTATAGTACTTGATGAAGGGACTTCTTGCGCGGAGCACTCTGCATGCTGTGGACTGCGCAATCTGCCGGTATCCGACGCCGCCCCTTTCAGAGCGGCGTTGTTGCAAATCCCAGTTGAATGGGTTCAGTAGGGATTGAACGCTGTGCTCGCTGCCGGAGAGTGAGCTCAATATTGATGAGATATGTCGGTTTGAGACCCGGCAGTAGTGGAAGTGTCGCTTGACGTGCATATGGGTCAGGCATCGAGAGCTCTATCAGAGTGGACAAAAGATGCACGCGGTTGCGAGACGAACTTCTTGGAGTGCTTGACATTATTGGTTCAGGACGAATTACTTTCTCAGTGCTTCCTCTTGACAGTAGATGCTTCGTATGAGCCTCGCGAGCTCAACGTTCTGGAAAGAGAAAGTGGTAGTAGTTCCCTGTCGTAGATCGTAGCATGATTGTGGGTGGTGAAGATGGTGTCGACAACCTTGGCCTTTCTATGAGCGTGAGCAGTAGTAGTGGTAGTGGTGTGGTGACTGATGAGCGAACCAGCACGATGAGAGAGGAAGAGAGGTGAACGAGGAGGGTGTTCGCCGCTGCAGATTCAGGGGTCCTCTACGGCGAACGCAATGCAGCAGGACTAATAGGAGTATAGGACATGCAACCCATTCTGCAACCCATGCTCTTGTCCAACTTACATGTGGTTGCACATGGCGTCCTCGCCCGTCATGGTATGGTGCATTCATGGAACCGCTGATCCGCGAGTCATTCTGTCGGGAAGAGGGTGGGTCTCGGCCATGTCCGTTCCTTGGCAGCGGTTCGGCCTGCCAATCATGAACTTCGCTTCCGTTCTTCATCTCTTCCTCTTCATCTACCTACTTCTTCTTCTTCTTCTGCGCCATCCAACCATCATCGTCTTCCGCCACTCACTTCACGCCATGCTGGATCGGGCCGGCGAGCAGCAGCACAGCGCTTCCAGTCCACCTCACACGATTGGTCCGCTGCCATTATCGCTCGCGTTACAGCGTACCGGACCTGACCTGACTATTGCATTTGCCGCGGCCAATTTCCACTCCTTCGCACCAGCTCCAATCTGTCGTTCCTCGCTAAACTCACAGACGGCCCCCGCGCCAGAGACAGACCAGTGAGAAAGCACACTAGTAGGTGCATTAACTACTCTGCTGGACAACCGCGGCGTGTGACGTGCCAAACGCATTGTTATCATTGTGCCAGCGTTGCACAGTACTGTTCATACCTCGTCCTCCCGGGACCTCTGGCGACTAGCCTTGTTGTGTGATCCACGATCCACACATCGCCAGTCGGCGCATTTGTGCCTGTCTCAGAGTAATCATCAGCATTTCAGCATCAGACGAGCCGCGCCATATGCTCCGGCGCCATGGGTTCATCGTGCCACACTGCGCTGGAGTGGCACATTCCACTCACAAGAGACCAGCTCGTCCAATCAGCTTCTATGCGCCACATATGCACATCTGTCATCGGCCTGGCATCCTGGTTACAGAAGGTGGAAACCCATGCATGGACGACCAAGGCAGAACCGCTGGACGCAACTGCAGTAGTGCGCAGATGATAAGCTACCACAAGACTTGATAAGACTAGAACAAGACGACTCCAAGTCTCTCGGCAGAGCTTGTCCTTCCTCAGGCACGCTAATCCGGCGCAAGTCGATCTTCCGTGCCAGCTGAGCCACTCAGACTGTAGACCTCGCAACAGCTGGGCAGCACTTCCAGTTGTGGCAGCTCTTTACTGACATTGTTCGCTGACGACTAGAGTGACATCCACACTGATCCACTTGAGCAGAGGACACCTTTCTGCGCGCTCATTCGTGCACCTCGTCTGTAATGCCACTTGCGCCGTCTCCGTACGGCAGTCTCATGGCCCTCCCGAAACACGTCCGACCTTCGCAAATCGCCATCCTGACCAATCTGGGCTCACATGGCCGACGTTACAGTGCTAGGCGGGTGGCTGGCATCCTTCTTGTCTTTGCGAGTTCTTAGCACGATAGATGCCTTTATTCACCTCGATACCTGCCTGCATGCAGCATATGATCAACCTGCCCAATTTGGAAGGTATCTTCCCCCTGCCACCCAAACTTTTGTGGTAGAACATGCGCTTGGGGGACGACATACCAAGCCTTTCGAGGAGTACCGCCGTGCGGACAACCGCAGAGACCGCATGACTGGCCAGTGTTGTTGATTGCTTGCTGGCTGTACGGTCGATCAGGCTGACTGCTGAGCTCCACTGGCGATGGCCGTTGTACACTACTGTCCGAAGCAGACATATAAATCACCATGTCTTCTGCATTGTAAGTGCACTTATCAGCTCAATCAGCTTTCGCAGGACTCTACCGCCGAGGCACCGCACTCATTCGAACCCCATTCAAGATGCACTACGCATTTGTGTCGGCTGCCCTGGCGGCATCCGCAACACTTGCTCTCGCAGCTCCAGCAGAGGTTCCCAACCGCAAGTCGTTCCAGATTACACAAGTCCCACGAGGAAAGGTTTTCAAAAATGGACCTCAACAGATGATGAAGGCGTACAACAAGTACGCCAAGGTGGGCGCTGTTGCACCGGCCCACGTACAAGCAGCCGCTGCGGCAGTGCAGAGCGGCAGTGTCACCGCTGCTCCCGAGCAGTACGACCAAGCCTACCTCTCCCCAGTCACTGTGGGCGGCAAGACACTCCAGCTCGACTTCGACACCGGGTCTGCTGATCGTAAGTCAACAGCAATTAACACTCAGGAACGTTCACTTACGCCTGTCCAGTCTGGGTGTTCTCCACACTTATGCCAAGCAGCGAACAGTCAGGCCATGCTATCTACAATCCCAGCACCTCTGGCCGGAAGCTATCTGGACAGACTTGGGACATTAGTTACGGTGATGGCTCTGGCGCAAGTGGCACCGTCTACGCCGATAAAGTGGTCGTCGGCGGTGTGACCGCCACCGCACAGGCAGTCGAGGCTGCTACGTCGGTGTCTGCAGAGTTCACTCAGGACCAGGACAACGATGGTCTCTTGGGCCTTGCCTTCTCAAGCATCAACACTGTTAGTCCAAGCCAGCAGAACACTTTCTTTGATACCGTCAAGAGTAGTCTGGCGAAGAAGCTCTTTGCTGTCGACCTCAAGGCTGGCCAAGCAGGCACGTACGACTTCGGCTATATCGATTCCTCCAAATACACCGGCAGCATCGCATACACTGCAGTCGATACCTCGCAAGGATTTTGGCAGTTCACTGCTGGCGGCTACAGCACCGGTTCTAGTGGTACTACGAGCGGAAACATTGGCAGTTCCATCATGGACACTGGAACCTCGCTCCTCTACCTTCCATCGAGCGTCGCCTCTTCCTACTACTCACACGTCTCGGGCTCCAAGCTTGACAACTCCCAAGGCGGATATACCTTCCCTTGCAGCAACACCCTACCAGACTTCCACGTCACCATCGGGGCCAAGGTGTTTACAGTTCCAGGCTCCTACATCAACTATGCTCCCATCGACAACTCGGGCACAACTTGCTTTGGTGGTATTCAGCCCAACGATGGAATTGGCTTCACCATCTTTGGAGATGTGTTCATGAAGGCTACCTATGTCGTGTTCGACCAGACGACTTCATCTCCACGCCTGGGCATAGCTGCGCAGAGCTAGATCATGTATCATTTGAGAGCGTATTATTCGTCATGTATCACTAGATTAGATGAACCTTCATTTTGATTCAGCATTCTTCCTTTCTGTGCCTACTCATACAAGATATGAAGTTTTTGGGTTTATCAGCCTTTCAGTGCTCCACAGCTCTCCGACCATTGCTGAGCATCGATCTACCAAAGATAATACTGCTCAGCACAACCGCGGTGCCAGAGAGTGCGACACCAGTCCACCAGGCACATCGTATACCCCACAAAGTGTCTGCTCTGGTTGCATTATGCTTGTTGACTTGCACTTCGACCGTGCCAGCAATGCCCAGAGATATGCTGATGGGGTAGCTGACCATGGCGTACACCAACGAGGAGGCGAGGCCTTGATGATCAGGTGGCGTGAAATCAGCAAGCATGAGTGTTCCCGCTGCGAGGCTCATTGCCATGCCTAGGAGTAACATTAGCAATCTATCTTGGATGCAGTGAAGTGAAGTGAAGAAGTAAGTGTATGCAATTGCTAGAATGAAAGAGTTTTTTACTTACCAAACGGCATAGTCAAGACTGCGAGAAACATTTGTGCCCAGTAGGTCTGGTTGCTGGGTTGGGTGGCAGTGATGATCTCTCCCAGGAAGAATGCCACCATGGACAAGAAGAGTGTGAATTGCACTGAAGTGTGACGGAGCATGAACATGGTAACTCCCGCGGCGAGGAGTCCGCAGAACATCAGAGGGACAAATTGGGCAGTTGTGCCCAATGAGCTGAAGTCTCGGACTTCGTCGAGGAACTTGAAAGAGTAGAAGGTCCAGATGCCTGCTGATCCCCACCCTAGACCGACCACGACTAAGCTGCACATAGCCTTCGGCTCGATTGGCAAGATTGGGGACGGAGCTCGAGTTTCTACCCAAATGAAGGCGACCAGAGAGACAATACCGACGACCAGGATCAAGTAGACCTGCGGCGTCTCCCAGCCAAACAGAGGACCAATGTTCCATGCCACGCTGACTAGCGTTAGTCCGAATATCCCTAGCAATGAACCGGCCACGTCCCAACCAGGCCTTTCGTCTCTGCGGGCAAACTGCGCGTCGTGTGCGAGCGCTCTGGGGATGATGATGACTGAGAGCGCCGATAACGTCCATGCGGCTATAGCGTAACTCCAGAATGTCCAGGGCCACCAACCGACCTCTGCAAACAGACTCGCGAAGAGCGCTCCCAACACGAACCCCCAAGGAGCTGTGATGCTGTACAGCGCGATAGAAACATTCTTCTTGAGTCCAGGTGGATACGCGCGTTCTAGCAATGCTAGAGCGTTGGGAGCCAGCAGAGCAGCACCAATCCCTTGGAAAGCTCGACACACGTTGAAGAAAGCCTGGCTGTGGATGTAAGCCGAGAAACCAGCAAAGGCCGACCAGCAACCCAGAAAGGAGTAGCCGACGACGAAGATTCTTTTGTGTCCGAGAATGTCCCCCATGCGGCCACATATCAGTATGAATGTGCCGAATGTTAGTGAGTAGGCTGCTGCAAACCAGGCTTGGCCATTTGGGTTGGAGACATTCAGATCTTGAGCAATGTATTGCATCGGAGCGATCGCTTGTCCCAAGCCAGCGAAAGCCATGAATTGCGCCATGACGATGACCAGGACGAAAGTGGTTTCGTGGTAGACGGAAATGTTCGGCGGGAGGCAAGCCGAAGGTGTTGATGACGGATCCGATGACAGTGGTCTTGACGAGCGAGAGTATTCCTCGTTATCGTCGTCTTCGTCGTCGGCGTTGTCGTGGTCGTGTTCTACTTTCTCCGATTCGAAAAAGTTGCCTCTGTAACCTGACCGCGGGCACGATGGTCTCCGTTCTTCGCTCTTGTCGGTGGCCAAGGGGACGTCTGTGAAAACATCGCCGCTGTCGTTGCTATCGCCTACGAGCGAATCCACTCTTGAATGCAGAGAAATGTGTCGGGACCTGTAGACCATGGGCATCGTGACATATTCAGGTCTATCGTCGCCGCCTTCTAGCTGTGCATAGCCCCGAACACCCGTCGGACGAGTGCTGTCATTGCTGTATCGTGTGCTAAACCTTGAATTCATTCTTTGGACGATTGAAGTATGATGTCTCTGCGGTCAGCAGGCTGATGATGATTGAACTTACAAAAGCCATGGGGAGGTTTTCTGTTTACTACAGCGTTGCTATCTGTTGCGGTCGCGACGGCCGTTATTAACGTCAACCGGCAGCGCATTTGCTTAGAATACGCAGCGTCATCAGTCCCTTTCCGCAGCATGAGTGAGAAGATGCAGTGCAATAGGATGAAGTCTGAATTCTCCAATATCCTTTGTGGGGTGTCCGGTACGTCGGGCTTTGCGACGTGGATGAGTGAGTATATGTTTCTACGAAGACCGTTCGAGGACTCGATGATGTTAAAAGAAAGCCCTGTCACATGCACCGGGGGGCGGGGAAGGACGCCAAGGGATAACGCGCTAGCCTAAAATGACATAGCGCAAGCTGTAGCATAATCTTAAGTGATTCTTGAAGATCGGGTCAATACATGTACCTAGCTATGCTTGATACCATTGCTGAGTCTACTTGCAAATCTGCATGACTTCGGAATCGCGTATCCGCTTACAGCCTGGATTGACCTTCGAATTTCTCGACAGCAGGTCACTCACATGCCAGCCCTGCGGAATGACATTCACGACAACATCCCGCGACGGATCGCTCTGCATCGGACCACCAGGCCGGAGCTTCGACGATACCGACACGTCGCGCCAGACCTCGTACTCTCCACTGCTGTAGATGATGCGTCGGGCCTGGGTGGGGAACCATCCTCCCGTGAAGTTGTTGAAGGCCGCCGCGCTCCTCCCTCGCTGGATACCATATGTTTCTCCTCGGGGGCCTGGGGGGAAGAACAATGTGCAGCGGCGGATATAGTATTCTTCGGTGATGAGGCGACTGAACAGTGTGGGCGTCCCGTCTGGCGCACCTACCACCCATCCTCCCATGGGCTCGTTACATTTCAGCCACTCGTATTGCCTCCAGCCATTTTGCATTGATGTGTCCGTGTAGTACGAATTCGACCCATTGTGCGTGCTGATGCATTCGCTCTCGTCGAAGCACTGGTCGCCGATTCCTTTGAAGTACGTTGCATTGGCCGTAATTGCTGAAGAGATACCCCGTCTCACTCCTCCAACTTACCTATGCTGCATAGCTCGAGCTCTTACCCTTCTGCCGATCTACCGTCTTGCAACATAAAAGCTACCTTACCTACGCAGATGATAGAAGTAGCATATTCACTCCGTGCTAGCTGGAGGTTTGAGCGGCCCCGCAGTAGTGCACACATAACAGGTCGGAACATGGCCTCGATGTCGTTCTCTACAGCAGTATACGATCCATACCGCATAATAATAGGGTCTTGGACTGAGATGGAGAGTGGATAGGGGTGCAGCACTTCTTCACCGTGCTCCTGAAGTCATCATGGTATTAGTAGCTCTTCATCGTTTCGGATCCTGATGGAATGTAGAACTACCTTACCTTACTTTACCTCAGCTGGAACTGGCGGCTTCGCGGTATAAAGGAGATACAAGCCCGCACGATGGTGACTATAGTCAAGACTAAAAGAACCCAAGACTCCGGACATAGCGGGAGTTTCGGTCCTTAGGTTCTTGCGAAGACTGTGGAAATGAGAGTGATTTACCCCAAGCGGGAATGAAAGTCTATCACTCGCAAGGAAAGGAACCGATTGTGTCGTTTACGGACCCAGCATTCTAATCCTCATCTTCATCTGCACCTCGTCCACAAAGGCCTCTCGACTCGGAAATCCCTTTGCCCCTTGGATTTCTAGAAAGAACCTCACATCCTCCGCCTTTCTGGGCACTTTCTTCCCATCGTGGAGTCTCGATCCCGGCAGTTTCGCCACAAGCTCCAAAGGACTCTTCTCTAGATCTTTTGGATCTGTCAGCTGCTGTTGTGTCCAGAGCCCATTCCAGCCTTTCCAACTAATCAGTGTTTCTGGATAGCATGTCGCTCGCCAGATACTGGAGCTCCAGAACTCGGCTGATATCTCTACGGTAAGCTCGTTGATCGCGTCTTTGTCTGTCTGGAGAGCTTCGAAGAGTTGGCGCCAGGCTGTAGGATCGGTTTGGGAAGAGTAGCGGAGAACGATGCCGAGCTGTTTGTGCTCTGGAGCGGAATGGTCTTGCAAGAAGGCCAAGCAACGTTCTGGTTTGTCGTCGAAGTGGAAGCGTCGGTTGTAAACGTGCCTTATGGCGAGATCGTAGCACTGCTTGGAGGTGGACAGAAACGGAATGCAGAGATCGAGGCGGAACGAGTCGGGCTGCTGGTCAGAGGAGAGAGGTGTGCTAGTGCTGCGATATGGCCAGCCGTGGTAGGTAAAAGATGGAGAACCGAAGCCGAAAGGGCTGCGGATGGTGTACGTTGTTTGATCTGTTGTGTTCTTGGACGGAGACGAGACTGGGAGGTCGCTCTATGGGATGTCAGCATCAGTCACAACATATGGGTACGTATCCGCCTGCCTTACCATCATCACTGCGTCGGGTTTCTTGTCGTACGGGCAAGAGAAAAGGTGTCCCACTATCAGATCCACCACACGGTCAGGCAGCTTCAGTAGTTCTTCCTTCCTCTCCTGACAGAACACTTTCGACTCCCCGTCCTCCACTATCTTGGCTTTCCGCGCCCCGAGCGGATACAATATCTTGGTCTTGCTGAAGGTGCTAGTCGGCCTGGCCTTGAGCGAGAGAGTCAGCATCGGCCGCTTCTCATCCCTGGTATCGCGCACGAAGCTGAAGCCAGTGACCATGGCATTCGCAAGTCCTACTCCATCCCAGAGAGCGCAGATCCACTTGATATCTCTGAGCCACACATTGCGAAAATCGACATTGCAGAATGTCACATTTTTCAGCTTCAGGTCGTCAAAGACGACGTTTGAGAAATTGCAATTCCGAAAGGTGACGCTCTCCAGGTCGCAGTCTCTGAGGGCGAATGCTTGCAGATCGCAATCGACTGTACGCACGTTGTTGACAAAGCAGCGTTTGTAGAACACGTCGTTCATCGGCAGCTCACCATCTTCGGGCGAGGGTGTTGGCTGCGGCATTCTGGAGGCGCGTTCGCGCTGCTGCTGAGGTATGGGCGTGCCGGCTCGAGATATGCGCTTGCGGCCGCGCTCACCATCTGTGTTGTCGCGGCCTTGTTGTTCGTCAATGGGTAGGTCGAGAATTGGCACCTCCTCCTCTGGTCGCTGGCGTGGCTGACCCAGTATTCGTGATTCGCAGTCTTCGCACAAAGTTAGCACCTCAACGATGGCGCGCAGCTTATCCACGGGATCTGTCATTCTTTGTGATGTGCTGGTCGTAGAGGTCATAAAGGTCATGTTGATGTCTGGAAGTGAGTAGTGACTTCACTTATGGCTGGCCAGTAGCTGTGCCAACCTACACCTGAGGACTCAATAATGTCACCGATTGTCTCCCTATAGAGGAGGGAGCGTGCCCTTACTAGAGTATTCATGCGGAAGATATCGTGATCAATCATCCATTTGTCCATTCACATCCACCAACGCCGCGCTAATAAGCAGTATGTACGCCTCGCTCATCTCGGATCAACAGACGCTTTTCTCCTCCTCACTTCTTGGGTGCAACGAACAGCTCTGGCTTCATATTCAACTTGCAGAGCTTCGCTACACATCCAGCAAGTTGGAGATAGGTCTGCACTCCCTCCAATATCCGCATGTGAGTAAAGCCGATCTCACGAATAAACTCCAGCTTTGTGTGCTCCGCGAGCGAAGGGATTGTTTTTGTCACCTTGAACATACTGCTGATGATATCGTGGGACGAGTAGCCCAGTCCCCTGACCAGATATTAGCCAGCCGTGAGAACTTGTGTGCGGGATATAGGGAGAGGAACTCACCACAACTCCTTCAGAGCGTCCAATGCCTCATCCACATTCCGTTCATGACAACTCTTGATCATAGCCTGCACCTTGATCGGATGCGGACTATCTACCACTCGAAACACGTTATCCGAATTCACGAATCCAAAGCCGGCATGCGTACTCTGCAAGTTGTTGATAGCCTGCCTCATATCTCCCTCTGCACTAAACACCAACGCCGCAAGCCCATCATCACTAAACTGCACATTCTCTGCTTTACAAATCTGATTGATCCTCTTAACAACCTGCGCATCCGTCAAACGCGCATATCGCAGAATCGCGCATCTCGATTGCAAAGGCTCAATGATCTTGTTACTCTGATTACACGCAAACGCGAATCTCGTTGTGCCCGAATAAATCTCCATAGTTCTTCTCAGAGCCTGTTGAGCTCCACTCGTCATACTATCCGCCTCGTCCAGGATGACAATTTTCTGCCTCCCTGGCGGAAGCGTGACTTTCTTCTGAGCGAACCCCTTGATCCTGTTCCTCACGACGTCGATGCCACGCTCGTCAGAGGCGTTGAGTTCGAGCACGGCTTCTTTATAGGCTTCACCGAGGAGCTGGCGCGCGAGACAGAGGACGGAGGTGGTTTTGCCAATCCCGGGCATCCCGCTGATGATGACATGGGGCATGTTGCCATCTTTTGCAATGATCTTGAGGCGTTCGATGGTTTCGGTGTTGCCGACAATGTCGTCGAGGAAGACGGGACGATATTTCTCCACCCATGGAAGTTCATAGTTGGAAGGCGACCCGTTGGCGTGCGCTTTAACACCGTTGGCGGAAGCAGCTTTGGACGATTCGGCCATATTCGAGGGAGAAGAGTGGCGGTGGTGGTGGGAGGGGGGCGGTGTTGGTGGTGATGGCGGGCGTCAAGAGCAAAAGAAAGGCATATCTTCATCAGTCTGGATGGACTACGCGACGTTGACGCGTAAATTGTGTGACACGTGCATAAGGCAAGCATTATTATTATGTATGCACAATGCACTATGCACGCTACCTCTAGTAGGTACTACGCGCATCAAATCTTCAACCTTGCATCCCTCGCAGCAGCCTCTCTGGCTCCAGCAGCACGATCCAAAAAGTCCTCCTTCTCCAGAAAGCGATTTCCGCTCCGTTGGTACATAGCCAATTCATCCTTCAACCCCTCCTCCTTCTCAACATAACTCTTCCAATCGTACTGGCTCATCTGCACGGTACTCAACTTTTGCGCTTTCTTCTTCGCGTCTTCCCTCTTCTGCGCCAACAGGACGTCGATTCGACTCGGTGCTCGATGTCGTAATTTCTCAGGCGGGACACCTTTGACCAGGCCAGTAGGGTTAGGCTCGAACATGGAAGGCCTGCGTAAGGGACGATTGGTCGCCTTCGATGGATTCGCTGCATCTGTCGCAGTGCTGGGTGCTGCTCGGTCGGGGTCTAGCTCGGGATGTTCTCTGAAGTATTGCATTGCTTCTTTGGAAGTCCGTGACACCTCTACATCGATGTAGGTAATTTCTCCAGCATATTGGCTTTTTCGTTTGATCGTGACCATTTGTTTTGTTGCCGCTTCGGCCGAATTTTCCTTGTTGCCCTCTGTGTCGACATCCATATCTTCGACATCGAGTTTCGGAGGTGGTAGGGCGACCCGTCCAACTGGTATACTGCTTAGCTCTGCCCATAATTGGTCCACATCAATCGTCACCGCGCCCTCACGCACGCCCTTCTTCCGATTCCTGCGCTCTTCTTTCTCGACCGCACGCTGCCTCCGGGTGCGCACGAAGCCTCCTTCGCCGCCCGAGTCCTCACCATGTGCTATATCCTTCTTCCTCCGCTTGGCTTTACGCTCCTTGATTGTAGCTTCATCTCCAGAATCAAGATCAATCTTGGGCGCCTCTACTTTCCTCTTGCTGGGCTTCTTCTTCGTTATCTTGCTCGAAGCGTCCTCTTGGTCCTCATTGTCATCTCCCGATGATTCAAAATTGTCGGCATCCTCCTTCACTTGATCTGGGTTGAAGTCCTCGTCCGCATTCTCATCATACTCTTCTCCCGATTCTTCTTCGTTGCGGGACACATCTTCCATGTCCTCATCCATAGCGGTGTATTGCGTCTGTCAATAAGGTTGATCGTGTATGAATTCGGGAGCGAGACAGTCGCAAAGCTGTGTCCGGCTGCACTAGCCAACCTAGCCGAGTATGACGCGCGAGAAGGGAAGGCGTAGCCGTACGTAACTCAAGACAATGCTCAAACATATTTTATCCACCTCTTCATCGGATAAACGTGATGTATTTCGACAACGTGCTGAGCGACAACGACGATAGACATCTCGCCAGGAGGCATTGAAGTCGTCCGACGTGACCCAGCTGGAAGATGCCCATACCGAAGAAGCCACAGACCGATGGCTCTTCCACATTCGAACCCGATCAGTTCTTCGAGACCTGGGCCAAAGAAGACTTCACGCTGCCGCTTGACAATGACTTCCGCAAGTTTATCACCAAGGCATTCGGACTCCGCGCGAGGGATACATACGCCTATAAAGCAACGGCCGAAGTGACGTTAGAGCAAGCGCAGTCTCATGTTCAGGCTGGTGGCATTAATGGCTTGCACGCATGGTATCGAGATGGCGAAGGAAAGCCGGTAAGCAGATACGCGACGTCGGACTCAAGTGGCGAGATCGTCCTCTCATGTCCCGTATATAGTCCTAAGACTCTTTTCAGAGGCCAAATCCAAGTGCCGCCGATATCACTTCCTACACCGACATTTTCCGCCCGACTACTGTGACCTCGAAGGCGCTCACTGCTCTCGGCTCAAACGCGAAGAAAGACTCTGTCAGAGCGGATATTGCTAAGCATCTGCAAGCCCTGTATGCTCCGCCAGACGCTGCGCGCAAGCTTGTTGTGAACAAGTCCAAGCTCCACGTCAATCCGTACCTTGACGTTTCCGCATGGGCGAATCAGAACCTCGAATGGGCAGGACCAGAGGACAATACAGTGAACGTGCGGTTCAGTCATGCTATCCTGCCTATCCTGTACCACCACTTTGGCTGTGTATGTCCGTCATACGAAGCATTGTCGTATATACAGCAGGTCGCAAAAGGAAGGACAATTCTTGACGTAGGAAGTGGGAACGGTTATTGGGCCTATATCCTCCGAAGGTTGGAGACCAATCCCAAGAAGAAGCTGAGTGTGATTGCTGTGGACAACGGGTTGAGCGAGTGGAGAACGATGTGGATAGGCGATACCATCGCGACCGATGGGCACAAGTGGCTGCAACAAAACCAAGGAGGACAAGACGGCGTGCTCTTGCTTGTATACCCCATGGTCGGCCTCGAGTTCACGTCCAAGATGATCAAAGCTTACAGTAAGTGTTATGCGTCTGGGTCTGCCTTGCCCAGTCTCGCTAACTACGTGCATGTAGAGGGTACGACGATAATCTCAGCGGGTGCTCAAAACGCGAGTGGTTTCACGGCTTTTGCGAGGGAGACGATAGCAGATTGGATGGCACGAGAGCTGCCAGACTGGGAGAAGGTATTGCAGATTCCACTTCCGTCATTTCCGGGCAAAGACGAAGCACTGTTCATCTTCGAGAAACGCAGCGAGTGATACTGTTGTCAGAACGGAGGGAGCCAGCCTGTGCACTGCACTACATTTTTGTTGTGCATCGAAGAGCTGCATCGCATTCCGCGGTGCTTGTGGAGGACTGTCGACGCGCAGACTCTGGTTATGGTGGCTACCCTCTGGCTGTATTCAGCATTGTAGCCACTCCTGAATGGTGTCAATCGGGCCGCGACGACTATGGAAATAACAACAACAACGACGATGACGACGACAACAACAACAGCAACAACCACATGTTCAGCGCCCGAGCTCTACCTTTGTAGCATTTACATAGAGATACAGCATATATCATTGATCCAATACGTGATTGGCACGGCCCTTCCGCCATTTCAAACCTCGGCAACTCGCGGAAGAAGAGCGAACCTCAACTCCAGGGCACACAAGACATGTGCAACCCTCGCTCCCCGGGTATAACGATGATGGACATTACGCCCGGGCCCATACAGGATGCACAGATTAGTATTGATACGCCGGACACTTCTGGCTGTACTTTTGCGGCCCGCTCCATCAACGATACTTCTATCGAGACCAACCCGCGCACTTCCTCGACGGCATCGAGAAGCCCAACGAGTCCTGGAACTGGCAGCGACCAGAAAGCAGCCAAGCCCAAACAGAAGCGCAACAAGCCCACGCTCTCGTGTCTGGAATGTGTCGACAGGAAGACCAAATGTGACCGGGTTCGACCGTGTTGTCTCGCGTGTATCAAGAGGCAGAGCACCTGTGTATACACCGCCGTGGCCAATTTGATCTTGGCTACATCAGATCGCAAGAGCAGTACCGCCAGCAGCAAAGCGACTCATCTCGTAGGGCCGCCCAGCAAGGCTCGCCGGACGAGCTTGGTGCAGTCACCGTCAGCAACGAACGCCTCGCCGACAGTAGCGGACAATGGCCGGCCTTCTCTGAACTCCAAGACAGATCGGCAGCCAGAGTCGCACGGGAATCCGCCATTCAAGTTCACGAATATACCCATTTCGCAGCAGCCTACTCCTAGTAATGTCTTCGGCGTGGGGTCGCAACATCCCTTCTCCAATTACTGGACATGTCAAGGTGGACTGCCGGAGGTCATTACTGTGCTACCGAGTAAAGACCAGGCCGACCTACTTGTGAATAAGTACTTCGACATCTTCGACACGGTGTACCCGTTCCTACATCGGCGAACATTCTATTCGGATTATGAGACTTTCTGGGCACTGCCGACCGAAGAAAAGGGCAAGACAGATGCCTCATTGATAGCTTTGCATTACGCCATCTATGCCCTGGGCACGCAGTTCATGCAGTCCACGCCATTCGAAGAACGATCGCAAACCGCCGAGTTCTACTGCTCTGCGGCAAATCAGGCCTTGCGTGTCTATTCGTACCTAAATCGAACGTCAATGCAGGCCATACAAGCAATGCTGCTCATGTCTTACTTTCTCATGAACGACAATCATGCCAGTGATGCGTACGCCTTTGCGGGCATCCATCTGCGTCAAGCTTTTGCCATGCGCCTTCATCGAGATCCTGAGATTGTCGTACCTGAGGCGTCTATATTGGAAAAGCAGCAACGACGGAAGCTGTGGCAGGCAGTCTTTTTCCATGATACTTTCCTTACCATCCTGCTGGAGCTCCCTCCCACAGCAATGCATAGCGACGTACCAGTCGAATCGCTTTCGGACGAAAACGAGCTCAGCAATGATGGTCTAGACGTATGCCTGGGATCACATTCTAGAATCGAGAATCTCATGAGCATCAATGTTATCGCGCCCCAGATCCCTGAACCACTAGCACCACCACAACCGCACCATATGATCGATCAAGCCACCTCCAAGGCCGATATAGCATACATGCGAGCCATGTGGCACTTGGGTAATCTCGTACAGGACAGTCTTTCATCTGCGCTTGCATTGTCACTCCCTGTGGTGAATAGCGTACGGCATAAAGAATCACTGGTCGCTGCATTTCGGCGGCTCTACAAAACCTTTCCAGCGCAGCTGACCACTCTCGATTACACCACTCTCCAGCAACAAGCTGCTACCAATCCTCGGGTTGTGCGGCAAAACCTCTTCCTGACTTCGAACTACTACCACAGCCTCATGCTTCTCCAAGCTTCTGAAAACCTGGAGCAAGGCGTCGAACCCAACGTCAAAGCTGCTTTAGAAGCCGCGCACGAAGCTCTTTGCGCTTTCTTTAAACTTTGGGGCTTGTTCGAGTTTGAAGCGGTTGTTTGGTGGGTAAGTGATCCTGACCGCGGCCGCTCGATTCTTGCATCCCTTTTCTAACTTGACCACAGGCGTTTCAACATAGGGCTTTCTCGGAATCTTTGCTGCTGGCGAAGTTTCTCGCACTGTCTTCGACCCTTGCTGAAGATTCGGACGAGATATATGCGAAAGCCAAAGAAGATATAGGCAGAATGTTGGAGATCATGGAGAGGTATGGTGGGAATGTGGAGATGCATAAGACGAGGAAGAATGTCCTTCATGAGGCTTATATGCGGATTGTGGTGAGACACCCATCGAACAATGGGGCAGATTACCAGGAGCCTTCTCGTGATGGACATTCTCAGCTTGGCCTCGCCGATAGGTAAATCCTGTCTCGCAGGTATGTAATTAGAGCCAGACATAACAAAGTCGACAATAACAGATATCATGTACAGCCAGCCTCAGCAAAAGAACGGCCTCGCTACGAATCGAACGTAGTCTTCCGGATAGCAACGATGCGTGGCGCTGTCTCGCCTGATGGTAAGAGCAGACGATGGATGACTGGCGCCATCCATGAACAGATATATTTGTCGGACGACCAGAACCATGCTGATGAGCCCTGACGTGCTATCATTACACCACGAGGCCTACAGGACTGATGAGCACCTCTGCGCTATTCCCCTCATATGCAATGAACACCAGACCGCCAGCGGGACATCAAACCATCAAGATGCAGCTACCCGAGCAGCGTTTGTTCCGCCTCGACGACCAGCCCCGAACCCATTCCGCTGTACGAACAAGACGAGCAACCATGCTAAAAGAACAACATTTCCTCATCCTTCCACCCCAGCTCCACCAATGCTTGATGACAACTCTTCTCCAACGCCTCCGGCCCACAAATCAAAACCATAGCCTCCCCATCCTTATGCGGTGTCCTATCCACATGCTCCCTCAACAACGGCGCCGCAATCCGCCCCTGCAGCCCCTTCCAATCCTCCGGCGCTTTCGTCAACGTATACAACAACTTACACCGATCCGCATTATCCCTCGCATACTCATCCAAATGCGCTTTGCAGAGGATATCTTCCACCAGCCGATTCCCATCCAACACGACACATTTCGTCGGATCGGATTTATCCTGCATCACCGCGCGCAAAACTTGGTAGATCGGCGTGATACCCGATCCGCCACAGATCATATAGAAAGTTTTCACGATATTTTCTCTTGGCGTGCCATTCAGCGCCACACGACCTTTTCCCAAATATTCGAATTTGCCAATGGGCCCTTTGAAATCGACAAAATGGCCGATGGGGATCGATTCGAGTGCCATGGACATTTTGCCCCCTTTCCGACCTTCGCTGGAGAAATAGACTTTGACGAGCACGTCCATGGTGCCTGGTTGGGAGGTCTCCGAAATGGGTGTGTAGCTGCGGATGATGGCTTCGCGCGTCACGGGGTCGCGGAGCCGCATCATGAGGTGTTGGCCTGTGGGCAGGCCGAGGGTTTGGGTTTCGTGATCGAGGCGGAAGGTGAAGATTCGGGTGTCCCAGGAGACTGTTTTTTTGGCGGTGAGGACGGCTTTTTTCCAGGTGCGGGAGGAGAGGAAGGTCGGGGAGTCGGTTTTGGTGTCTCCTTCGGCTGGGTCGCCAGAGAGAGCTGCGAGTGCTTCTTTGTCGAGGGTGCCGATGTGGTAGTCTGGCATCATGGATTTGGCTGTTTCGCTGTCTGTTGTCACACGTTAGTCATGAGGATTTGGTTTGGAGGGGAAAGAAAAAGGACGAGCTGGTGCTTACGGATTGCCATGAATTCATCGGTGCTGTCAAGTCCAGCGGCCGAGATGATGCTCGATGCACCACCGGGGTGTTCCTTCATGAATGGTGTGCCGTCAAATACTTCGCCGTTGACGACGAACCAGGGTGCTTCTTCCGTATCGTGTTTCCGTAAATCATCCATTGTGATCAAAGTCTTCACGTCGTCTTTGGTCATCTTGACTTCCTGTGCGGCCTCTGTCACTGGTTCCTCGGCGTTCTCGCCTCCAATTTGCTCGCCCCAGTATCCATTCGTGAGGTTGCCACCGGATTTCTTGACTCGTTCCATCCAGCCTCCAGGCATCAGAGCCGGCTGTGTCGGGTGCTCAAAGCGCAAGTAGTCGCCTTCTTTCGCGATCGTGACTCGGTACCATGGATTGTTCATCATGCCGAGCACACTCCAGTACATATCGCGAGGCTGGAGATTCATGCTCTCATCCATGGCTCGCACGAGGATGTCCTTGGAGTCCGCCAGCTCAGAGACGGCGATGTCGAGATCCCAGAAACACCAGCAAAAACTGGCTTCTCGCCAGTCAAGGTCGAGGGTGCCTCCATATAATTTGCGAGGTGAGGCGTCCCGATATCGATCTTCTGCATAGTCGATGTTGGCCAGTCGCCACGTCTTGCCTTTGTCGAGTGAGATTTCCACTCTGGTCACTCGTCGACCACCACCACCATATGCGTAGCCTTTGACACGGTACTTGTCGGGTGCGCCAACAAGCCCCAGCTGTTCTTCATGAGCGGGGTATGCTAACGCAGAGTTGGTGCTCAGGTCGTAAATGGCGTATCGCTCGTCTATCCACCATTTAGGGTTGTTGGCAGACTCTTCTGGTGATACCATGGTGGGCAGCACTCGGTTGTCGTAGATGTGGTACCAGTTGTCACTCGGCTCAGCCGTGATGATCAGCTTTTTCAGCCACTTGACACTTCGGCCTCCAATCTGTCCAGGAATGACCACTCGCAAAGGCTTTCCATGATCGGGTCGTAGCATCTCCCCATTCATCTTGTGTGCCAACATCATGCCTTTGTTCTCGTCCATTGCCCAATTGAGCTTGACGGATGTGCCATAGTAGCCATTTGGCAGTTTGTCTGCACCCTCCATGCACACGTATTTGGCACCTCGTTTGGGCTTGGCCCTGCGGAGAATATCACCAAAGATAACACCAGTCCAGAGAGCGGTCGACACGCCTGCTGCACCCCATGAAAAGCCCTTGGTCTTCCGGACCACGTTCTGTTCTTTTCGCCTGTTGCCAGCACAGACGAGCGTAATAGGATATGTGTGCTGCTCGTACTGTTCCAGCAGATCTGCAAGCGTCATGGTAATGGGGTTTTCGACCATTCCTTCGATCGAGAACGTCCAGTCGGGAATGGCATCGTCCTCCACTTGTGGAACATGGCCATGGTTTCGAACATAGAACAACTCGGGACTTGTCAAGAAGCCTTCGTTGTACAGATCGGAAAGAGGTGCTTCGACATTGAACGGGTGTACACCGGTCAGACGAATCAGTCGAGGGTCTCTCGGTAGCCAGCTATCAGGAGTCTTCTTGTCGATTTCGAGTACTTCTGTTGGCGCTGCACTTTTAGGCGGCAGAGGGAAGTTTGCATCGCCGCTTTCTTGTATGGAATCGTTATCCGCCTTGTCACTAGCACTCGACTCCGATTGCGAGTCTGGCGGCGTGGGAGGTAGGTCGTCAGGCACTCGCCTCATATGCTTGTCTTCTGCGGTCAATTGAGATTCTGCCATGGTGATCTGTGATTGTGAGAAGAGCAGGAATGCAGCAAGAAGGTGATGAGCAAGTGCAGCGCTGTATGAGTAAGGTAGTGTAGGAAAGTAGGTGGCGGATGAAACGATCAGCAGCTCAACCAGTAAACGAATGGGCAATGATGTTTGTCAGAGCAGGACAGTAGTGGCATCGAGAGTCAACCAGAGGGGGCTCGATGCGATGCCTACGAGGCGAGGCCAGCCTTCACGAGTGTTGATACCCGTCATTCTCGCCTCCACGGCTGAGCAGACTACACTTTATTACGACGACGGCACTCCGATTGCGAGGAGATGCAGTGCAAAAGCAAATGATGCAACATATGAGCTTACCGCGGAGGCCCATGACTTGGGCGGTCTTTGCGGGGATAGTGCGCAGTCTGCAGACGACGGCCTAGCCACATTTTCGTCCAGTGGAACGACTGCTTTCTTATCGACAGAATGACCCAAAGTGGAATGGCCGCCAGCGGGAAGCCTGGGCGGTACCACTTGATGGGGTTCTTTGGGGGTCCTAGGCGTAATTGACGATTTATCGTTACGAGTGCGGTTCGCCGGAGAAGCGTGTTCGAGGGTGCAAATTGGCTTCGATGCTTCCTTGCGCTGCGTAGGATATGCCTCAACGGCGGCGGCTGTGCGGATGTCGTGAGTTTCAAGCTGTCCCAGGCGAAAGTTGCAGCATCATGCCAGTATTCACTCACGTGCACGCCAAGCGGGGTCCGTGCTCAAAATGCTTAGCTAAACCTCTGCTATTGGAAATAGCATGTCGTGTTGCGGCGCGCGTGGGCGATAAGGATGTATTCACTCCTTATCAGTACCATCCAGATTCACTCACGATTTCCAGTCCCTCGGAGAAGCTAGCAAAGCCACAATACGGCGCATCTCGGTCGCTGTGGTCATTTCGAGCACGCTGTATGGCCAGCGAGCGCTCACCATGCTTCTTTTACTTCTCCGGAGCCACATGGCCATTGGATGGCCTGCACTCAGGGAGTCTGGAGATAGGTGATTGACTTCGAACAATCAGGCTGGGCTTGAGCCTTGGCTTCATATGATAGGTGATGTATGCCCACTCTCGCTCGATGGTAAGTCTTCTGTTATCTGTACGCTGCTGTTCGTTTCACCTTCGTTTCTCTACTGCTCATCCTGCCTCCTGCTCGTATCGTTATTGCGAGAAGTGTTGGCAAACATGAGCAACAGCGAGTGGAATGACCCCGAGGCAAATGTCCTCCCTGACAAGGTCGAGAAGCTGGAGGAAAATGGAGATATCCCACATGGCACAAATAGAAAGAGGGTTGTGGTGGTAGGCCTGGGCATGGTCGGCATTGCGTTTATCGAGAAGCTCCTCAAGCTGGACGTCAAGAGAAGAGAGTACGATATCACAGTCATTGGCGACGAGCCACATTTGGCATACAACAGAGTTGGCTTGACGAGCTTCTTCCAGCACAGAGAAGCCGAGAATCTATACCTCAACCCAGCGTCATGGTATGCCTCGATGCCAGAGGGATCTTTGTCCTACCATCTCAACACTTTGGTCTCATCGATCGACACCGCGAAGAAGACAGTCGAGACTGTCAAGGGCGACACAGTGCCATACGATATCCTTGTGCTAGCCACCGGGTCAAACGCACTCTTGCCACGACATACGCCAGGTCACGATGCCAATGGGGTCTTTGTCTACCGAACACTCGAGGACTTGCAAAAGCTGATTGAGTTCTCGGCAACCAAGAAGGGCACAGTAGGTGCGGTGGTTGGCGGAGGTTTGCTGGGTCTCGAGGCCGCCAAAGCTATGATGGACCTCGAAGAGTATCGGAAGGTCAAGCTTATCGAACGAAACCGATGGGTGCTCAGCCGACAACTCGACGGCGATGCAGGCGGCATGGTAGTCGAACAGGTCCGACAGCTCGGGCTGGATGTACTGCTCAGCAAGAGGGTTGGCAAAATCAAGACAGATGACGGCAACAACGTCACTGGAGTGGTGTTCGAAGACGGCGAAGAGATGGACTGCTCCACAATATGCTTCGCCATTGGCATCAAGGCCCGAGACGACCTGGCACGAAAGGCCGGCATCAAATGTGCTGACCGCGGCGGCGGCATCATCATAAATGAGGATCTTCTCACATCAGAAAAGGACATATACGCGATCGGAGAGTGTGCCAGCTGGGAAAGCCAGACCTTTGGCCTGATCGCCCCTGGCATCGAAATGGCAGACATCCTGGCTTTCAACCTCACTCAAGCCAAATTACATGCCTACCGGAAGTTCAAGAGCCCCGACTTGAGCACAAAGCTCAAGTTGCTGGGCGTCGAAGTGGCAAGCTTTGGCGACTTCTTCGCCGATCGAGACGGCCCCAAGAACGTACCCAAGACCCGTGGCGCGAAGAAGGAAGGTCTAGAGGTTACAGACCGTGTCGACTCGGCCAAAGCATTGACAGATGGTCCTCCGCCAGCTCCAGTAAAAGCACTGACCTACAAGGACCCGTTCCAGCAGATCTACAAGAAGTATCTCTTTACACTGGATGGCAAGTACCTTCTGGGTGGCATGATGATCGGGGATACCAAAGACTACGTGAAACTCGTCCCCATGGTCAAGAACCAGAAGCCCCTGGAAGTGTCTCCCTCGGAGTTCATCATCGGTAAGCAGTCTGGCGAAGATGATGCCGATGACCTCGACGACGACACTCAAATCTGCTCGTGCCACAACGTGCTGAAAGGCGATGTCGTGAAGAGCGTCAAGGACGGCACTTGCAAGTCGATTGGCGATGTGAAGTCGTGCACAAAGGCTGGAACTGGCTGCGGTGGATGCATGCCACTGGTGCAGACCATCTTCAACAAAACCATGGCTTCCATGGGTCAAGAAGTGAAGAACCATCTTTGCCCGCACTTCGAATACTCACGAGCAGACCTCTTCAACATCATCTATGTCAAGAAGTTACAGACGTTTGGCGATGTGATGAAGCATGCTGGAAAGGAACCAGACTCTGCTGGATGTGAAGCGTGCAAGCCGGCCATTGGATCTATTCAAGCATCCCTCTACAACAAGCATCTTCTCGACGATGACCGACGAGGTTTACAAGATACAAACGACCGTTTCTTGGCCAACATCCAGCGCAACGGCACATTCTCTGTGGTACCGCGAGTGTCAGGAGGCGAGATCACAGCCGAGAAGCTCATCGTCATTGGCACGGTGGCGAAGAAATTCGGACTATACTGCAAGATCACAGGCGGGCAACGCATAGACATGTTCGGCGCAAAGAAGAATGACCTCCCCTTGATCTGGCGAGAACTGATCGATGGCGGCCTCGAATCCGGACACGCTTACGCCAAGAGTCTGCGAACAGTCAAGTCCTGCGTGGGAACCACATGGTGTCGATTCGGTGTTGGCGACTCGGTCGGCATGGCTGTACGTCTCGAGGAACGCTACAAGAGTATCCGTGGACCCCACAAGTTCAAGGGGGGTGTCTCCGGTTGCGTACGAGAGTGCGCTGAAGCGCAGAACAAGGATTTCGGCCTCATCGCAACAGAGAAGGGCTTCAACATCTTCGTGGGCGGCAATGGTGGTGCAAAGCCACGACATAGCGAGCTTCTCGCCAAGGACGTAGTACCCGACGACGTGATTCCCATCCTAGACCGTTATTTGATGTTCTACATCCGCACCGGCGACAAACTGCAGCGCACAGCACGATGGCTCGAAAATCTCCCCGGCGGCATCAAATATCTGCAAGAAGTCGTCTTGGAAGACAAGCTCGGCATCGCAGACGAACTCGAAAAGCAAATGGAAGAGATCGTAGGCTCCTTCTTCTGCGAATGGACCGAAACGCTCAACAACCCCAAGAAAATGGCTCTATTCAAACAATTCGGCAACTCAGACGACTACGTCGACGGCATGGACATGGTATCCGAAAGAACCCAAACCCGCCCCGCTCACTGGGCCAAAGAGTCCGTCAAAGAAGACTTCCGCGGCACGCAATGGAGCGAGCTAGCATGGCAACCTCTCGCTCGCTCCGACCAATTCGTCGACACAGAAACAGGCTCCAGTCTCCCCGTCAAGCGCGGCGACACGCAACTCGCGATTTTCAAAGTCAAAGGCAAATACTACTGCACGCAGCAAATGTGTCCGCACAAGCGCGCGTTCGTGCTCAGTGACGGGTTGATTGGCGAGGATTACAAGACGGACAAACTGTGGGTTTCGTGTCCTTTGCACAAGCGGAACTACAGCATGAAAGGCGAAGATGCGGGGAAATGTGGGAATGACGAGACGGTCAATATTGCGACTTTCCCTGTCGAGGCGAGAGATGATGGGATGGTGTATGTCAAGTTGCCGCCGGTGGACGAGCTCGATGGCGTGCTGGGGACGGCGAAGTGGAAGGTTACGAAGGAAGAGACGGAGGCGGAGCCGGAGTTCGCGAAGCTGGATGCGAGGCTCGCGAAGAGTCAGAAGGGCCGCAAAGGTGTGCATGCGAGTCACCTTGCTAACGGTTTGGGTGCGGAGGGCAAGGCTAGAGCGATTCTGGCGGGTGGGGAGAGAGGTACTGGTGGTGGCATGGACTGGTAGACAGCACAGGATCCGGCGCTTGTAATTATGGATGTTATGATGTGATGTAAACCTTTTTAACGACTATCGAATATTGCACATTGTTCCCATCAAGTTCACATGCTTGCTCCTGCGGCGAGATGCGTAATTCGTGAAGAACATGGCGGTCATGTCTCATTAGGTACATATATGAAAGCTACATGTAGTCTTATGGTCTACGAGCTACACGAACATTGCATGGCGCGTTGGTATCGAGGCACATCCCCCGTATATCGATCTTGCTCCTCTTTATCACCTTCCCAATTATCGGCGAATGGATCGAGAGCCATGGTCATGACGCGATCAAGTATCTCTCGATTGCCCTTCTTCTCAACCTCAGTAATAACTTCATCCAATATCCACGATCTCGGCACAAAGTTGGGGTTGACAGCCTTCATAGCAGCGATACGCTCTTTGCGTGCCTCCTCGGAGCTCGGCCAGTCCTCGAGTATTCTCGCCCGCCATTGAACCAACCATTTTGCGATGCGTTCTCGTGCCTGATCTTCACTGACACTGACCAGTCCTCCCAGGCCTTCGTGGTGAAAGAAGCGACCGGCGACCTCTTTTGCCTTTTCGTGACTGTCAATGTCAACCATGCTGACATTACTCAGACGGCGGAAGGTGTGATTGAAGTCAAGCTCCAGAGCTTCAAGCGTATCCAGGAGTTGAGAATAAAGCTCCTTGAAGTCACTCTCCTTGGTGTGTTTCAAGCCAAGTCGAGCAGTCATGAGACGCTTGTACTCTGCCAGAAAGACAGCCTCGTACTCTTCCTTGACACGATCAATAATGGTCTCTGCACGCTTGACGAGCTCATCTGCGCGCTCTTTTCGAACACCCTGCGTTGCAAATTCCTCATCGTCCACCCATGACCCTGCGCCAATAAGCTCCCCTAGAGCCTCTGCTAGTCGAATGAGGTTCCACCAGATGATGCTCGGCTGGTTCTTGTACGAGTAGCGTAGCATGTGGTCGTCGTGATTCGGCGTGTAGTTTGGGTCGAAATTGTCGAGGAAAGCAAAGGGTCCAAAGTCGATTGAAAGTCCAAAAATGGATGTATTGTCTGTGTTCAGCACTCCGTTCATGAAGCCATATGCTTGCCATGCGGCTACAGTCTTTGCATTCCGTCGAGCCACCTCGCGGAACAGTCGAGCGTAGCGATTCTCAGCTAGTTCTGCTTCTCCTTGAACCTCTCCCTTAGACACGCCTCGACTAACCTCCACAACGTCTTTCGCCTCCGTGGTGGGCACTCTTCCCGGCAGATTTTGCCATCCAGTGAAGACGTCCTCGGCAACATAGTCTGCCAGCTTCCTGAGCATATGTCGGTCTCCCCGTGATCGCGGCAGGTCGAACGTGCCAAAGCGTATCCACGACTCGGCGAATCGTGCAACAATTGCAGCTGGTTCTGTTGTTTCTCTTCGGATTCTCTCTTCGGGACCCAAGGTCAGACTCAGCGCTCTGGTCGATGGTATACCAAGCGCATTCAGAGCCTCACTGACTATAAACTCTCGGATGCTACTGCGCACGACCGCCTTGCCGTCTGCGAAGCGCGAGTATGGCGTCTTGCCGGCGCCCTTGAGCTGGATCTCATATCGCCGGCCCGTGGCCGGGTTGGTCGTCTCGAAGAGCGATATGGCTCGTCCGTCTCCCAGCTGGCCAGCCCACGACCCAAACTGGTAACCTCCGTAGCACTGCGCCCACGGATATATGTCCTTGTCGTTCGGCTCATGGCCGTCGAGTGTCACGATGTGCTCCCCAGCAACGGTCTTCTTGAAGTCGTCCGTGGTGACTGATGCCGGGTCAATAGCCAAGTCTCTCAAGGCTGCTTTTGAGACGGCCACCAGTTCGGACTGGCTAAAGGGCTCTGGACGAACGTAGGTGTAGGCGGCATTCCTGACCAGTCGCGGGCCGAGAGCTTTCCGCTCCGCCCTGTGAGAGGCTGCCGGGGTGGGGAATTCGGGGTCGGCGGGCAGTTTGGAGGTGAAGTTGTTGCTCTTGGGCAAGTCGCGGATGCTGAACGTCTTCTGGTCGGCGGGCGGCGCGGAGCCAATGAGGTTCGCCATGTTCGCGAGTCGTCGCTGTGCTTGTCGAGAGGGTGTTTCTAGTGCTGCTGATCGCAAGGGCAGTACGGCGCGATGCATTCAAGTGGTGATGGTGGATAGAGAGACGAGGACAACTGGCTTCATGAGGAATGTGTATGTTCATGACCTCCGCCCATCTCTCCGTTGCTCCATAAGGGTCATGTACATGTGCGTGTATCGTGTACAAAGTACAGGTAGCTTCACGTTGAGGGAGTGGATTGCAGTTGCCATCGAGTGCACGTCATGGTCGGCACATCGGAAGAAACGCCGATCCTCGTCTCGGTCCCCACATCAGATAAGATAAGCGAGCCACCTGGCCTGCCTTACTTTACCCTTGTGAAGCTTCATATTTTCCCCAACACCTTCTTCTCGACATTAACATGCACGCATACCTCACTTCCATCACGTGCCTTACACCCACACTGCATCGCCAAAGTCTTCCGTCTTCGGTGTGAGGCCCAGAGTAGTCCGCAACTCCGACATGAACAATTCTTCCATACAGCCACGCGAACAGGACCGATCGCCAGGATGAACAGAGGCAACATCCCGGGCTTCTACTATGATGAAGAGAAAAAAAAGTACTTCAAGATCACTGCCACCCATGTGGCGCCCGTCGACGCGAAATACTCCAGGACGAACGTCCAGCGCGAAGAGCGTGAGAAGCGTGATCGCAAGAGGAGGAAATTGGACTATTGGCGCGCTCGCTACCCAACGGTCGAACGCGCTGATGTGCTCCAGAATCCCATGCTCAGGATGCCATTGCAGCGAGAAATCGGGCTCTGTTCGGCTCAGGCTCTACGCTCCGCCCGGGACGATGCTATCGTCGGCAGCCTCGAGTATGGCCCAATCAGTCCACGCATCGAGGGCTTTCATACTTGGCCTCCCGTTGTAGACACGCATTATGCTGCGCATCAGTCCCGTATGCTGCTTGCCACCTCGCATGCAGCAGGAGCTACTTGCGTGTATTCATACGAATGGGACGACCGTATCACTGGTATACACTCTCTCAAGGAGCGGCGGCCTTTCGTGGCTCTGCCTGGCAGATTCGCATCCATGCAGCATGTTGGCTCTACGCTCCTTGTTGTCAGCGAAAGCAGCCAAACTATGCAGTACTACTTAGGACCCTCGGATCCTGCAGAGCCCTCTTTGAGTGCATTGTTTCCCACGGCTACTCTGGCGAAATCTACCATCACCGCGCATGCTTGCGCGTATGAGCCTTACACGCAGTGTATCGCTTTCGCTGGCTTAGGACTGCTAGTAGTCAATGGTACAAACCAAGGTAAAACTTTAAGCTGGCTGCGAGAGCAGTATTTCACTCCACAAAATGCAGAACTAACGCGCTATAGGTCACATAGGCCGCTGTGAATTCAAACAGACAACGGAAAGTTTCGCAGTCACCTGGCTTCAGCCCAACGTGCTTGCATACGGTCTGCGGACCGAGATCGGCCATCGCACAATATCAAACACTGTGTGTCTGTGGGATGTTCGAGTTGGAAATCGCCCGAATGCCACCAACTCCTCATGTAGGATGAAGCGACGACGCAGAGTCACTGGCCTGCAGAAACCCGGAGGTGAGCTGAACGTTCAAGCAGAAAATAGCTCCGCTGATGTTGAGTAGATCACCACCTGCTTGTCACAAGTAACGAAGACATCAGTCTGTATGATCTCCGCATGCAGTCGGCAGATGGACCACCGCTACTTACGATTGCGCACACATCAGTGGGCGCCCGACTCGACTTTGCAGTACAGGGCGATCTCATTGCTGCTACAGATGAATATCTCAGGGTCAAGGTTTACTCGCTACACACCAGCCGACTTCTCAGAACATTATTGGGGCACGACCAATGGGCGATTCATTACCCGTGCGGATCACTCGGTCAGCTTCGATGGCAGGAGAACAAAAGTGGCTCGACATATCTCCAAGCCTGCGGAAATGGCATTGTCCACAAATGGGCGTATTGAAGCTCATGCTTTGTAATCCTCATACTCTTACCGTCAACGCATCGCACCATACCTGTGTGTTCCTAGCGCCAAATAGACTTTACCCCCATCTTGAACTCTTCACGCGTCATCGGTGTGTTGGGTGTGTGACGCGGGTACAAGGCCAGAACATTGCACCCCACGACCTCAAGCAGTCAATCCTGACGCAGCGCTCACAATGCCGCCAGAGCGCCGAGGGTCCACGACAGAGACTGAAGCTCGCGGGCACGATAGCACTATTCATCATCGGCAGGAAGACGCAGCAGGCGAGACAGAACCTCTTTTACAGAACGACCGTGATCATGTTGATGAGAATGCGGATGACCGTGAATTGCTTGCCTTTGGGGAGAATGACTTGGAAAACCCCAGAAACTGGTCCAGGACAACCAAGATGCTCAATGTGGCCACTATAGCATCCATGGCCGTGCTATCACCGCTTGCGTCTAGCATGTTCACGCCCGGAATCGACCAGATCGCCGAAGGTCTGCATACATCGACAAATTCGGTCATTGCGTGCTCGACTGGTTTTGTTGTAATGCTCGGTATTGGCCCTCTACTTCACGCTCCACTCAGTGAGACGTTTGGGCGGCGGATCATGTATCTCTCGTGCTTTGGCATCTTTGCCCTCTTGCAGATCCCGTCCGCTCTTGCGCCTAACATTGGCACTCTTATTGCCATGCGAACGCTTTCTGGCTTTTTCGGTTCCGTATCTATTGCCAACGGCGGCGGCAGTCTCTCAGACATGTTCGAGCCCAGCCAGCGAGCAGGGATATTCGGATGGTATTTACTTGGTCCTTTGATGGGTCCTACGCTGGGCCCTCTTTTTGGTGGAGTAATCGTGCAAAGACTGAACTGGAGATGGGTTTTTTGGATCCTCACTATTGTCTGCTTCATCAGCACAGCCAGTGCCTTTTTCTTCCTACGAGAGACTTATGCCCCCATCATTCTCGCAGCCCGCAAGCAACGTCTGGAACGACAGCACAACACTCCCAACAAATACCGTTTCGAGGGCGAAGACCAGAGGAAACTCGTCATCAAACTCCGCTACTCCCTGACCAGACCTCTTCGAATACTCGTCCAACCCATCGTCCTCACCATGTCGACCTATCAAGCCATTCTCTTCGCCACAACCTACTCTCTCTACACCAACTTCCAACCCATCTACCAAGGAATCTACGGCTTCAACACCGAACAAGTCGGACTGGCCTATCTCGGTCCCGGTCTCGGCTTCCTCTTCTGCGTCTGGTTCATCGTCCCACGCATGGACACCGTCTACAACACCCTCTCCGCCCGCACCAAATCCGGCAAAGGCGTCCCCGAATATCGTCTACCCCTGGCCAACATCGGAAGCGTCTTCATCCCAGCTTCCCTCTTCATGTTCGCATGGTCCGTATCCGACCATCGCCACTGGTTCCTCAGCACCCTCGCAGCCTTCTTTTACGGAATCGGACAAGTGATCATCTTAAACTCCACCACCAATTACTACATTGACTGTTTCGAAAAATACGCCGCTTCGGCGATTGCCGCTGGTGCGATTTTCAGGTCTGTCGTCGGTGGTATTGTGCCGTTGTTTGCTCCTGCCCTCTTCGACACACTCGGCTATGGTTATGGGATTAGCGTGTTTGGGTTTTTGGCGTTGGCGATTGCACCGGCTCCTCTGGCTTTTTACTACTACGGCGCTGTGATCAGAGAGAAATTTCACATAGATCTGTAGGTTCGCTTTTGGAGAGCTCACCAGGTAACAGTAGGTATCCTGCATGGCACTTTTTCAACAGCTAGGTAGCTATATTTCTTATTGCCATACCACAGTGGTACATGTATCAGCGATGTAACGATGTTTTTGTTCTATTCCGTGAAGAATGATGATGCCCAGCGCGATGTCCAGTGACAGTGTGTCCTACATCGAACACGCTCTCCTGTACATAGATAGATAGTCCACTGCAACGACGAGAGCAGGAGAATCAAGTGCACGCACGTTCTTGTACCTCAAGCGCGAGCCATGTCGCCAGTGCAACGGACTGGCCCTTGGATGAGAAGAAACGCCATGATCACGCTTTCATGCTAGTTTTCATAAGCTGCAGCAGTTTCATTGGACATCTACTTTCGGTAACACTGCAAATATCGTTCACTGTGGTAGGCTCTTGGTGGTTGGCTATTAGTGATAGTCGGACTACATGCGCTTAATGATGCAACGTCGAGCTGCGTTGCTTCCTTGGAGATCTGTCCATGCTCGAAGTGTCATGGTTCGGGACAATATGGCCTGTCCCCTTCCCTGGCCATCGACAACACGGAGCATCGAGGAATCGCAAAACCCTGACTGAGAAGTTCCATATGTACCTGTCCATTGTACGTCTAGCTCGAGTAGCTGACTTCAAGACCTACCCTTCCGACCATCCTCTCATTCTTTTTCAGATCAACAGCAGCTCCTATCCCGAGTAACAGCTCTTTGAAGCGACACTCCCATAGCACACCGACTTTGCCATGATTGTCCATGCGTGCCTTCAATACTCCCTTGACATCGCCATTCCTCTTCGCCCATCCCGCTCGTATCATAGGTTCCACCCAGGCGTTCTCCTGATTGACTTGTTCGCGTTGCCATAGCTCAAGGCCGACGACGACATCACTCTCGTAGCTGTACACATTGAAGTCGAAGCGTGAGCACAGAGCCAGATTCGGACCAGCTTTGACGGCATACGTCGAAGACAAGTTCCCCATGAGTGGATTTACAGTCAATGCCATCGTGTATGGAAAGCCTGTGTGGGTTGGAAGCGTTGTAAAGCGCAAACCGGTGCTGATGCCTCCAGACTTGTTGATCGGACTGAAGTAGGCTTCGGCACCTGCACTCAGTCTACCACTTTGATGATCCCACTGGCGAGCTGCGATCCTGTCGGAGGTCAAGTCTTGCTTGGGTTCAGGTTGTCGTGGATCGTAACCAAAATTGTAAAGTCCGCGGATGCCCAATAGCGCAGAGTCTGTCGAGTATAGATACTCGGTCGTGTATTTCCCGTAATCGTTCTGCAGACTGGCCAGAAGCGTGCCACCACTGGGCAGTGTCCCATCAGATACGCACTTCAGCTGGAGAAGGCGGCTTGGAGAAAGGCGTCGCAAATAAAGTGCCTCGAGCATACTGGCTGGCAAGTACAACCTGCCATATAAGAGCGTGTCTTTTCTCTTGCCCTTTTCCAGATGAACTTCAGCCCGCTTGAGCTCCTGCAAGTGCCTGTAGCCTTTGACAAGTCTGTTCATAGGCACATCGCTGCTTCGGCTGGCCACTTGCAAGCCCAAGCTCGTGTATAAAAAGCTCAGCGAGCCATCTACGACCCCCCTACTTCCCAAAGTGTATGATGTTGCGAAATTGGGCGCCGAAAGCGAGGAGACATGGAGTCTCAAGCCCAATGGTATCTGAAAGTCGAGGAGGTTCGTCGCGGTCGTCGTCAAGGAGGCATAGCTGTTGTCCACGGTCCACCGAGATTTGCGGTAGAACGCTGTCTGGACATAGTCCATGAAATCCAGCATTGTGCGTTATGAGCTACCATGTTGGGCTCATCTTCACGCCTGGTGCGGCATTGTTGTTGTCGTGGTAGTGGTTGTGATGAGGGAAAGCTGGAGATGGATGGATAAATACCGGCCCGCCGGACCCTGGACCTCACTTACCAACGCCAAGAAGAGTCACCAGACTGCGAGTCCGTGACAAGATTAGCTATTATCACTGCCATCTGGACTTTTGAGAGTTCTGATACATAACTGTAGACTACGAGGACGCAGAGCACGTCTGAGGCAGCCCTATATAGTGGCACTTATATTGCTTGGAATTTACTTGAATAATGCTGCATTAACTAGAAAAACGACGAAGTACGAACGCATATCGTTCGTTTTGACCAAAATATACAGACTTGATCAACTGCGATGAAAAAAAGAAGATTTAAATTGGGGCTCAACTCGGAATTGAACCAAGGACCTCTTGCAATTGTGATTGGTGAACCCAAAGCAAGAATCATACCACTAGACCATTAAGCCACGACGCTTTGAAGCGTGCTTCTTCATGTTAAAGGATGAGAACAAACCGAATATGTTCCTGAAATTACGAGCATGTTGAGAAGCTGTCTGGCGGCAGCAGGTAGGCGATCGCTCATACTGCAAGTCGTTCATAGTACTAATGTTACTTTCTTTCTACGTTCAGTAAGCCCCATCGTAGTTTGCCTGCATGATATGTCAGAGAGAGTGGCCTCTTATACTGAATACCAGCAGGGTAGACATGTAGTTGCTTAGGCTACAACAGTGTCACCCGGCACATCACTGCGCTCAGCGCTGCTAGAGATGATGACTCGAGCGAGGCGCAGGATGCCGAATGTTGAAAGTACATGTAGCCCATCGGCAAATTCGAGAGTAGGTAGGTAGAAACAAACGAGAGTGCGGATCCAACCGTCCAGAACAATTCCTCATCCCTCCAAACCTGTGTCCGGACCCCCATCAATTATCCTCTTTATACCGATGCCCACACTGATGGCAGACATAAAACACCGTAGTGCCCTCATCCGCACTCCGAAGTTGCACAGCAGTAAAATACATTTCGGGCGACGCGCACTTCTCGCACGTCTGCAGGATTTTCTGCCCGTCGCTAAATTCTTCTTGCGAGACGTCTTGGATCGTGTCTTGCAGCATTGTGCGGAGCTTAGATGGTAGAGACCGTGGGCGAGAAGTCGTGATGGAAGTGGATGGCCAGTTGTCTGGTGAGAATGAATGGATGAGTATAGTTTGTGATTTTTAAGGTCGGGAGGATTGGTTGGTGAGATACACACTCTGATTTGTGGTGGCGCAGACGTTGCAGGAAATTTCGCGACGCGATAATGGAGCTCGCTCGAGGAGGTTTCCACACGCGGTGCAGAAGCATAGTCCTCCGACTAGCGCCATGGTGTTATTCTTGTTGTTGGTGATGTAGAGGAACAGCATGTATCTACGTCGGGAGCAGCCATTTTGATATAGAAATACTACGCTAGTACGGCCTGAGTGAGCCAAGGCAATTCAGTATGCGAAGCACAGTCGGACCCATAGCACGGTCGTTCTAGTGTTTGCTATAGTCTAAGAATTGAACCCTAGGTACATGTGAGTGTATGAAATACTAGTGGCCACTCATGGCAATATGGTCTTTTATCGCAAATTCCATCCGTGATGCGTGCCTACTATACAGTGCATTCCAGCTGCAATCAACACATGAGCACCTTATGCACAAACAGTTAGACTCAGATAGACCCAACGAGCATCACTCGTCGTCTTCTTGCATCCGATATATTTTCCATCCAGCAGTGGCGAGCACTCTCGGGACACACTCCACCATTACGCGATCGACCTGTTTCCATGGCTCCGTGAGGTCTCGATATGGAATTAGGAAGGGGGTCAACCTCTTCCCACTTGACCTAGGACCCATTCTCCATTGCCTTTGTAATCGCTCGGCATTGAAACGCTCGTGTTCCATTTCACTCAGCATATCCAGCTCCTCGACGGTAAACTCAGGAACGTGTATCAGAGGCGCTTTCCGATCTTGATCGAGCATGAAGCAGTTCACGCTACGAAGCTTCCTCGGTATATCATCCGCTTGGCTTCTAGTAGACTCCTTGAGTTCGGGCGAAAGTTCATCCCAGTCGTACATGCTAGGATCAGACTCGAGCTCTGCTTTCTCTGCTGGAGTTTGCGCCATCTCTAGGCGTTGCTTCTTATAAGCAATGAATAGTCCCTGTGCTAACCGTTCTCGAAGCTGTGGCGCTAACTTTGGTTGTCGCAAGAACGACATGAAGATCCTGCCATCTACGTGGAGCTGTATTTGCTCCTCTGGCGGAAGCGCTGAAACGTCGAATTTGGTCTTATGGGAAAGACGACTGGTGCTCAGGATCTTGTCGAGTGAGCGGAGGCCGTGCTTGTAAGAAGGCACCAGGAGCAGTGCGTGCAATACTGCATCATCAATCTTCAAGCGACCGTTGACCTCCAGGTGGGGAAATTGCTGCTTCAGCAGTTGTCGAAGCATGAGTGCTCTGCGTACTGGAAACATCTTGTCATGTTGCCCTGCCTGATTTGGACCCAGGATGCGAATCACACCATGTACGCTGTCCAGAAGCTGGGACTCATCAATTGTGCGTCGCTCTCTGAATTCGGTCACAGTTGAGGTAGTGGCACCGTCCATCATTTGAAAGCTCGGCGATTCTTGATTTACAAGAAAGAAGAGGAGCGGATGCCCTAGGGAACGAACATGGCCCCTATCGGTGAAGTGGCCGTCCCTCATCATGACTAAGAAGTCGTTGAGCAACTCGTTCCTTGGTTCGAGGATGGATTCGAAGTTCTCGAAACACACGACAGTCAGCAGTCCACTAGCTGTGTTATCTCGAATTGTGTGACAGAGAGCTACTAGGTCCTCGAGGCGCAGCAGACGGCCATTGAATGTGAGCTGCTTCACGTCTGCGTTCTGTGCAAAGTGCTTTGCGAGGTTTCGTGCAACATACTTCTTGCCAGAACCTGGAGGTCCTAGAATACCAACCGAAGTGGGTTGAGCGGTCTCGAAGTTGAGGCGCTCTTGCACGGCATCCACCACAGCGCGCAAGCTTTCTTGCTCGGATCTCTGAACACTCAGCAGGTCGCCGAACCGCTGCGCCGGGCATCGCACCAACGTCTTCTCGGCGCCAAAAGTGACAATCTGTCGTGCAACCTCAGCAGGATCGCCAGTTACTTCGTCGAAAATGTTCCAGCTATCGCCAGAACTGATGCGCCCAGAAGGTACGCTCACCGAGGAGAATCTCCTTTCTGCTGCAAGCTGTTCGACAATGTGCTTGATGGGATAGTTCGGCGCATTGTCGTCTGGTGTCGTCACAAATCCATCGGTGTCCATGTCTCTGGCGGCTGAAATACCCAAGCGAATGCCTCTGTCTATGCTGGACGGTGAAGCGTCTGCGAAACCAAGTGCGAAGCCAGCAGTAAAAGCCGATGTGAGCTCAATCATATGACCACCGGCACTATTGTTGCTCTCCACCTCTCGAGGATGAAAGTAGAGCTTAGGGTCAGTGGCGTCCCTTCCTCGATGATGAATGATGCCTTGATTGCCAAATCGCACAATCAGATTGGGACAAGTGACCAACGTATCGAGTCTGCCGTTCGACCCCAGATGTCGGACGAAGTCTTCCGTTGTTTGCTCCCAAGACAGGGAGCGACTGAGCGATATGCCCTCTGCGCGGAGGTCTTCAGCGTCGATGATCACAGCAAGGTGATCTGGATTCACAACACCGTCGGCCGTTCGTGGTCCGTTCCGAATGGCATCCCACAGCTGTCCAGTGGCAAGAGGCCGTCCCATGTGATGTATGATATATTGAGGCTGCACACGCTGCAGAAAGGCCACGGCCGGCTCGACGTGGTGCAGGTCTCCCGAGCCCAATATGATGGCGGTACGGGATGTCGCCAATCCGCGCACGTTCTCTAGTTCTAACGACGGCTGATGCCAAGTGGCAGAGGGCCTCCCGGTTCTGCGTCGTCGAAGCACGCGAAAGGCGCCGGGGGAGTCTGTGTGACCCAGGTCCACTACTGAGGAGGCATTGTGCTTAAGGCCGCTGTGAGAGCAAGGTGCCAACAGCTGTGGCCCGAAGACGTCCAACCCCCATTGCGGCTTTGCAGCGGCGGTGTGCAGGAGCAGCTGCGCCACCAGATCTGCTGCGCCTGTGCGGACGACAAGTTGCGAGGCGTAGGCATCCTCATCGTCCCGAGTGGAACTGACGAGGTGCGCGCCAGCCTCACTGCTCAAGCCCGTGGGATAGACCAGGTAGTCGTAGGAGACGGCGCCTGCAACGAGGAGCACGCGAGTCTTCTCGTTCATCTGGACGCGTGAACTCTGAAGCTTCGCGTCGGCTTTGAACTAGAACTATTCGGCTTGGGACACATACAGGAACCACCTACTTGTCGGCAGCGAATACAGATTTTCCTGCGCGCTGCCGGTGAGGGTGATACAGTAGTGTTAGTGGTAAGCGACCCACCTAGGACCTAGGTGTAAGGTCGGTAAGGTACAGTAAGTCAAAGGAAGGTATACATGTATGTTGGCAGAGAGAAGAGTCGGCTTCAGAGAGGGCTTTGACGGCATCTCCCATGCAAGTGGGCTTGGTCTTCTTCATCAATGTTGCCTCGACTTCATTAGAACTACACTGTCGTATTACTTAAGGTAGGTACCTAGTCTACCTACCTAGTATATGAGGTAGGTTCCATTCTCCTCACCGACATCCATCCTTGAAATGCAGCTGTTTCTGCATTGGTGCATGATCTAGCGCCACAGAGGTAGCTGCATGTACTTTTTATGCATGCATACAGGTATTCTCTCGTACTGTACATGCCCCAGCAGCTTGATCTCGGTCGGCGGCCTCACTTTGGCTTCATGATGTGTCTGTCGGTGCACCAGGCCATCTCCTCCGTGCTGACTTTGCCAAAAGCGGTGAGTGAGAGATACAACCTCCTCCAGTCTCACAGACGGCCACCGAGCCTGGCTCCGAGTGGGATCCGTGCAGCCCGAAGAGGCTGTGAGCATGGAAGAAACTGCGCGCCTGGAAAAGTTCGAGATCACAGATTCCCGCCTCGAACACAACAATTGTACAGATATCATGTGGTGATCGAATCCTGTCCATGCTGACTTCTCTGGCAGGGGCATTTCCCGCGACACTCAAGACTCGCGAGCTGAGAAAGCTGGAAGAAGAAGACTTTCTCATCAACCACAAGATCGACAGAAGTTATGATGACAGTACTGTGCGATTCAAGCTGCTGTGCGTTGTACTTTCGCCTCTTCTCACCTCGCAGTGCTGAACAGTCACAGGATTGGCAACGCCGTGAGTGCGAATTTGATTGACACCAACAAGCTTCCTTTCAACCATGAGGTGGTAGAAACCATCAAAAGACAAAAGTGGATCTCCGATGAATACCAGCATCTCTGGCGTCGTGATGAGGGAGGTTCAGCGGCATTGACGAGTCATGGTATCCTCAGTAAGCGGATCGTCGTATTAATGTTTGGTCCGTGATTAACACTTGAGCAGCATTCATGTTGCAAACTCCAAGAGACGGCAAGTCGTTCTGTTCTCTGTCTCTCGTGAATTGTGAGCGTACGCATTGCGGGGGTCTGTTTGTTGCCGATGAGAAATACAACTTGAACAACCTGCTCGCCTCCCAACAATACCTCAACAGACATCCAAAGGTCCCTCGCGACTTCGCCATCTTGCCTTTCCAGATCTTGCTTCACCATGTGGACGAGTCCCTCAGTCAGGTGCAGGATTTATCTCGACAGCTCACGAACACTGAACGCCGTCTTTCCGATGGCAGGATCTCACTCGACGATAACGGCGATTACAAGCTGTTGAATAGATTCAATCTCGAGCACATCCGACTACAGAGACGATCGAACTTCGAGGCTGAGCTGGGCACAAATCTGCTCAAGTACCTGGATGCATATCAGCGGCTCTGGACCCACCTGTGGGAAGGTGGGACCGGATATCTGGAAGACATGCGCGAAAAGATAGAACAGCAGATGCGTTACTCCGTCCAAGTGCAAAAGGATCTGAACATGATGCCTCGCAGGATTGACAACCAGTCTCAAGCAGTGCGTAACGAGGTCCTCTTTCCTTGCTCCAACTGACATGAGTGCTAACTCGCCAATAGATCTTCAACTTCATAGCGCAGCGAGACAACAAGATCAACCTGCAAGTCGCAGAGAGTTCTCGCAAGATCGCAGAGGAGTCAAGAATTGACAACCTGCTGAATGTGAAGCTCGCACGAGTCACAGCTCAAATGGCCGAGGAAACCAGACAAGACAGTGCAGCGATGAAAACCATAGCGACCATGACCTTGGTCTTCCTGCCAGGAACAGCAGTCGCCAGCTTTTTCAGCATGAACGGCATGTTCAACTGGTCGCCCGCTGCAGGCGAGAACATTGCGTCGCCCTACATTTATGTCTTCTTCGTGGTGACAGTGCCGCTCACGCTCCTCGTGTATCTGCTTTGGTTATGGTGGTTTGCGCGCTTGGAGAAGGAGCATAAGAAGAAGAATCTGAACGATATCGATTTTGATCAATATGAGCAAGAAGTGACGAAGCGTATGCGGACGGCGACGGGTTCGTTTGGGATCGAAAAGCACGTAACAATAGGAGCGACACAACAGCAGCCATAGAATGGAATTACATGTTCCTTGGATAGTCTTTCCCCCGTCTCCTGGTGCTCGGTGCATCCTGATTCCTCACGCACATGTACCTTATTACATGGTTCAATGTATCGTGCACGTAGTGATAACCATGATATCCCTCCCATACACGAACATCCTACACCAGCATGTACTGTAAATGGCACGATGTCCTTGTCCAAACTACCGACCAAACAGCATATTATTCATATACCACTACATGTATGACAGAATTCCACGGGCCTCTTCTGCAACTAGCATACCGTGGCCAGCACAGCCTGTTCCTGAGCTGTTTTGGAAACATCGTGGAACACAATCACACGACATGGTCCAGCACGATCGTATGCTCTTCTATACCTATCGTTGCCAGGTGCATCGAGTCAAAGACCCAGGTAGGTATGATGGAAGTTGTGTTGTGCTCCATCGCCCTGCCCGCCCTTACCGGTGTAGCACTACTCCGTACTATGGGAGAAAAAGAGAGGAAGAAGAAGAGACCGCCGTGTGGCTGTGAATGTCAAGGGATGAGCATCCTTGCACTATAGTTCGAGTCGGTACGCATTGCCCGTATCCGTGTCCAGGGCGTGTTTGACGTGCGTGCATGGGCCGGAGCTGGCCTTGCTGGCCAATAAGTTCTCGGCTGCGATCGAAGGAGCAGCTGAGATATTCCACAAGTCGATAATATCAATGGGAGGAATCCAGAGCTCCTTGTCCGAGCAGTGTCTGACCTCGCCGTCGATGCCCACATGGCCGGCGTGACATTCGATCCATTCGAGGCCTTGGGTGTTGCGAGAGACGCCACAGAAGCGACAATCAAGTCCCAATACCACGCGCTAGCTCGAAAGTACCACCCGAATAGACATTATCGTCCGCAAAGCACCACCGCCGGCGTCGACCACCGCTCGCCCAATGCCGTCCACGACGTGCACCGATCCTGGTGGCGAGAAGACACGGAGGACTTGTCTGCCGACTACTTCCATACCATCCATCAGGCATGGGAGCTCCTCAGCAAGCCCGACCGTCGCAGGCGATACGCCGAGCTGTTGAGGCTGCTCGAGCTGCAAGACCAAATGCTGGCAGCCTTTGTAGACCTTCTCAATGCAGAGCCTCCCGATGGCCTCCCTGCCGACGAGCAGCGCAAGCATGACGAGCACCACGAGCACTCCGATGTGGATGGTCGCGTATCTAGTGACGCCGATGATGACCTGCCCAATGTGGGCTTGCAGCGCAGGAAGACGTTTGCAAACCGCAACAACACCCATGTCCCGCATTGGGGCGACCAGGTCGACGCATACAGCCCGACGAGTCCCACCAAGAAACACATCCGCATGTTGTCGAAGTTGGCGAGAGGCCGAGCTGACCAGCACAAGAGCGAGGACTACTTCACCAGGCGTCGAAAAAAGCTCGAGAAGCTGCGCAGAAAAGAACTAGAGGCGTTCCTTGACTATCGCAATGCCATGATCGCAAAGTTCGAGGCCGAAGAGGAGGCGGAAAGACGACACGAGCACTATGAACGGACAAAGTGGAAGCGGGAATACTTTGAGCGGGCACCACGAGCTACGACGGAACGCTTCAGATCGTTCCAGCACTTCATGGGCGCCCTGGCAGCCTTTGGCACGTCGTCCTCGCCGAGCCATCGCAACTTGTCCGATGCCACTCATAGCAACATGACACCGGTGCTTGGGCCTGAGAACGGCTTTCTCTTGCCCGAGAGTGGGCTGTCGCGTCACAAGACGGGTGGGCACCGCCGTGGATGGAGTAGTGACATTAGCGGAGATCAATCGGACAGCAGCGACCATGATGCTTCCGCTGAGCTGAACAGCTGGCGACGAACGCCTCCCTTGTCTGCTTTCCGTCGTCATTCCAGTCGGCCCCACGACCATATGTCGATTGATGCCTTTCGTGCACCATCGCGTACCACGCCTCCTGTTCCTGTCCTTGCTGTTTCTCCTGCTGAGACACCCCAGCCACCGACAGGAATCAAGATCGTTGTGAAACAGCCGACAGACTTACGCAGCATATCAGACATACAGGACTCAAGCGGCGATTCCCTTTCGGGGTCTTCGCGTTCGCCATCGCCCCAGCCCGAAACGAATGGTACAGAAGAAAGCAAGTACATGTGGCTGCCGTCATCAGGGCCGGCCGAGTACTTTGGCTTGGGTATTAACAGACGAGCACGTTCGCCAAGCCCAGTGCGACTGCGTCGCGCTGCTTCACCTGGCAGGGTGGAGGAAGCGTCAAGGGTGGCAAGTGAAGGCCTGCAATTCGTGACGAAACCAATTGGACAGCCGCACCATCTCCACATACCATTCAGTAATGTGTATGAGCTCAGGAGACAGGAGAAAGTGTGGATGCTGGGTTCCGAACCGAATACCGAGAACGACCCAACTGTGTTGCTTGATCGCTTGCAACGGCTCGACTTTGATGTTGCGTCTAAATTCATGGTCAAGCCTGACATTAAGGAACTATTCAGATTCCGTCTCATATACAACCACAGACACATCGCCAGTAAAGAGAACCAGTCCTTCATTGCCCTCAGCTATAGACGCAAATTGCACGTGACGAGGCAGCATGGCCACTTTACCCTGCCATTAGAGCCAGAGATCTTCCAGGCCGTATGGGAGGAACGACAGTCGGATCACGAAGGCCTTTGGATAGACCAGATCTGCATTGATCAAGAGAGTCGCGAGGAGACCACAGTATCCATGTCAGCGATGGACCTGGTCTACAGAAGTGCACGACTTGTCGTGGTTGCTCTGGATGATATTGAGCTCGACGCTCATGAAGGAGAGCTTCTACACAACCACATGGAAGAGTATAAACTTATGACCCACGTGCCACCCGGTCAACGGTTTCGCCGCAAGCAACCTCCGTATCTCGAGAGTCACGAAAATCTATTCAGAGTCATTCGCAAAATCTTGCGGTCGTCGTGGTTCAAAAGGTAAGAACTGTCATGTCAGAGTTCCTGCTATCTGTACATGCTAACCCATCGTCCTGTAGAGCATGGTGTAGACACGAGATGCGACTCGCCAAGCATCATATCTTCCTAATACCATGCAAACGACCTGGTACATGGTCTAGCCGGGATGTGCTCAGATTCAATGGCAAGTGTATCTCGCACTTGCTCGATCTCTCCACGGAAGTGCCATTTGAGTCGGATGTGGAATCTGTGAAGCCGGCCCTTCATGCATTCTTCCGAGATCGAAGCAAGATGGCTCCGGACGAGAGAGGCATGCAACTCCATCACGGCAACTTTTCTACTGTCGTAGCCGAGGTCTTTGCCATGGAAGCTGGAGGAGATCCTCGAATACCCGCCGAGCAGAGAGAAGCCGATGCCAGAAAAGACAAGATTGCAATCATTCTCAATACCATGGAATGTGGCCTTACCATATCAGAACGATTTCGTGATCCAATGATTCATCTGACGCAGAATGAGTGTTATCATGACCTCATGCTGCTCAGCCTGGCAGCTCAAGATCCAGGCGCCCTCTGCTCGGTGGGAGCGCCGCTCCCCATCACGGATAATGTCCACAGTTGGCTGTGTACGCCGACAGTAGCAGACAGCGGCCTCAACAACACCAAGACACTACAACGTCTGCCTAGCGCAGCCAACATCACAGTCGACACTTCTGGCAGCGAGCACTTCATACAGTTGGACGTGAAGTTCCTGAGAAGCGGTCGAAGAGAACAGCACCCTCTAGATCCCGAAGCACTGAAGCTCGCTGGCGAGTTCATTAAAGTGTGCAATGAGCGGAGCCTCGGCAGGAATAGGAAGCGCTACTTGACACATGATCGCAAAGCGAATTTGCTTTTCGGTTCTATGCAGGAGGTCTACACAGACACTCTGGCTTGCGTTTTGATCTGCGGCCCCGACTGGCTCAGTGACGTCTGCCAGCGCTATAGTATGACCCGATGGCGAGTGGACCTCAGAGCCGCCGTGGAGCTTCTCATCGCTTTGCAGAACACATGTGGACGATGGCCCTCGCATGCATGGAACGAGCGCGCAGCGGCATTCATCATGGACTTTGTTAACTTTTTGGTTATTCGAGGCCTTCCCTCACGACAAATTTCTCGACCTGAAAAATGGCGTCCGATTTGGGTGCCCACTGCTCCCGGTGGCAAAGTGGTGACATTTGTGCCCTTGGGTAACAGACACATCCGTCCCGCTATTCCGATCACTCTGATCAATCCGGACTACATGCATTTGGCGCGACTCTGGGTTCTCGAACCACGAACATTCCCGAGCGTTGACGAAGATCTCCACCTCATTCCTCACCATGAAGAGTGGACTTTGCTCGGCAAATCTGTCCTGTTCAGCGATGACTTGTCAATTGGACAGATGACTTCTGATGATGGGTTCTTGAAAGAAAGTCAGAAAGTGTTTGGAAGATGTCGTCGGCCCGGAGCTCATCGCGGGAAGATGTTTTGATGCTAACGACGATACCCTGTACCAATATCAGATTGCATATAGTGACTGCGTTCGAAGCGATTGCATTTGTGGGGATAAATTCTGGAAATGTGTATGGACGCACGGGGGACAATATCGACTAAAATAGATGAAGATTGCGCGCACATCAGCTAGTGCCGGCGACGACCGAGGGGAGATCTACTGTACATGTAGTCGAGCGCTGCAGTGATACCGAAGACCGCTTCGGGAATACTTCCTGCTGCACCCTATTATTACCTTGTTATCTTGAGCTTCGAACACTCTGCCCACTCGATCAAAGTGCCGCCTACCACGATGGCCTCGACGACTGCTGGATGTCCACACCGAGCACCACACTCCCGATTGATTGTATTGGTCGTAACCATTCATTGCACTACAGAGCTGAAGAATGCCTTGGGATCCCCATCCTGCAGGTCAGCAGCCATTGCCGCTGCAGACCCTAGCAATGGATGCCTCAATTGTTCTGCTCGTGCTACACACCTACTGGCGAGGCTGAAGGATCAGAATGAGAAGAGTCGAGCTGAGAAAGTCCATCAAAGGCTCTCGCGATGCGGTTCGCCAATCTCCTGAGGCCAGCACTTGGTCATTCGTTCATATTCAGACTACACTCACGTGGATAGAGATTTGCAGAAATGGGCCTCGAGGTGACGACCTCACTGGTCGCGCTCGTAGTGTCCTTGATTGCGCTCTTGATCGCGTCTCTACAGCTTGTCCAAGCCCTTTTTGGTACTGCCGAAGGTTACAAACGGTGCTCACGGTCAGTCATTGGGTCATGGGAGGGCTTGAGACGACGCTACTTCTTGCCCACGGAATTCCGTTTTGAGGTGTTATACAGTATGTGTCAAAGGAGGACTGGCAGGAATTATTCCCTGGAAGGACACCACCCAAGTGAGCTAAACGGTACAACAGTGACTCCACAAATACTCCTGGTATCCCAAGAAGCTAAACGTTGGCTGGAGGACAAGTACTATGAAGATGGCATTGCGAGGGAGCATGAACCTGTTGAGCATGTCTGCATTCTACATCAGCACAATATTGACACGATCTACAAGGAAGAACAGAGGAAGAAGTGCGAGTGGGAGAAGAACGCTTCCCGATGGCATCGGCACTACCACGAGTGGCTGGACTGGTTGTCTCGACAGTATAACCCCTGGGAGTACCACAACAAGATGCGGATCTTGTTCACCACTGCTCGCGGACACAATTTCAAGCAGGATCCGTCACAGCAGCCTGAAGAGATCAGTCTGGAAGAGCTGGCTAGGACTGTGACTACGTACGTGCCGCCATTGGAAAGAGGCGTGCAACGCCGACCGACACACCTGCGTTCGGCGCCAGTCAGCAGTCCTGGTCCTGACTACGAGATGCGCGTGACGTGGGATACGTTCCTGAAGGAAATCACCAATGTCTACACGCAGTATCCTGCCTGGACGCCCGAAGTCCCTCAATTCGATGTACCCACTGCGATCAGGTACGCGAATCATGCAGCAGTCTCCGATGCTCGCCACATCTACCTAGAGCGTAACTGGGCAAGGACTCACGCTGCAGTGATGTTCCGGCAATGGTCCTGGGATATGATGCCCGCCGACATGACCAGGCCACTGGCCACCATCGCCATCAGTCACTTAGTGATCCTTGCAATCAGGTTGGGTATGCAATGGCGCTCCATCAACCTCGAAACTGGCATGTCTGCCGATGGGCATGGGTATAGTCTCTCAAGCACCAGGTCAGACAAACTGGGCCTTGTATTCAAACTGATAGCTTTCGGTCCCGATTTCGAACCTCAGGGACGTCTCATTCCTAGCAAATCGGCCGATAAATTGATATGTGGAATGTTGCCTGGGTGTAATGTTCTGGTCAAAAGGTCAGCGGCTCTACAATTCCTCCTGCTCTTCCTCGCCTGTGATGCAGCGCAAATATGACCAGGTGTTTGGTACTGACTTACGCAGGGATTTCAACTTGATCGATAACGACCGAAGAAGCATACTGGACCTACGTCGCGCGCAAGAGCCTGATCATGTGCTGGACCAAATTGGTCTTCCTGAGAAAGCCAAACTGAAAATAAAGGGAGCAGCCAGGAAGTGGTCTCTCCCGTCTATCCACAACGAGATTGTCCCTTTGCTCTGCGCGTTTCTTCCCATCGAAGGCATTTCTGCAGTTCGTCATTATGCGCATTGCTGGCTCGAGAGACGAAAGAGTGTCCTTCACCTGTGGGAAGGGCGGTACGTCTTGCAATACTGTCTCCGGCAGACTCTCCATCCCGCATCCGGAGCGAACCATAGCCATAGTCCGCAGCTTCTCACGACTTATAAGTACCTCGAACAACTCATGACAGACTACCCGCAAGACTTTTTTGGACTGAAAGATGACCGCGCTATCGACGGCCCTCATGGGTTCTCCACAAACCAGAAAGCAGCCGAAAGACGCAATGACCTGATAGTTCTGTGCCGGAGAATCCATCGCTGGACTGACGACTGCCTGAAGGACATGGGTTTCGCCAAGGAGGACGCCCAAGGCCGAACGCATTATCAAAACCTCGTCGCTGCACATATCAACATGGCCATTCACTCTACGACTTCCATCTACAGCAACGCAAAAAGACAGACAGACTTCCCAAGTTGTCCCCTCAGCGTCGAGAAAATCCCACAAATCTACCAACCCATCCTCCAAGACGTGCTTTCCCTCAGCGACGACCAGAGACCGCCATGGGTCCTCTGCCAACTCCTCGAAGAAGCGCAACGATATGTCCATCACATGGCCAGCGCAGACCACTCTGTCGCCAAGTATCTCCGCGAGCGCGGCTTGGCTTGTAGCGAAGCGGAAATTGAAACTGCGTGGTGGATTTTGATGCTCCGCGGGATTGCGTGGAATATGTCGACGATTGATCATTGCTGGGGAGAGCCTATACCTGCTTCTTTTTATGATAATCATGTACCTGCGTGGATGACTTGACTTGGGTCTTTTTTTTTCCCGACGTCTTTACGGATGCCTAGCACTTTCTTCCTTTTATGCGAACACGTTTTCGATAGGTTAAATAATAATATTAACAGGATAACAGAACGTCTTCTCCTACTCGTTCGCATAGTATCACTTCTAGTAGTAGTATTATTAGTTACCTTAGTCCAGTATTAGGAGTACAGACGGAGCGCCAAAGTGGCCAAGTGACACAAGGCGGTCCACCTCTCTCTAGGCCTACTACCTACCTTGATATATCTACCTATACCGCTGTTTACTGCTATCCTATCCGTCGTACTCTCTTACTACTCGTAGTATACCTCGCTAGCCGCAGAACTCGGAGTTCTCTTCTCGGTAGGCTGTCTCTTCTCGGCCTACCTGTCTCTTTTCTTCTTCTCGGCCTGCCTGTCTGTCTCTTCTCGGCCTGCCTACCTGCCTGTCTCTTCTCGGTAGGCTGTCTCTTCTGTCTCTTCTCTTCTCGGCCTGCCTATCTCTTCTCTTCTCTGTCTCTTCTCTTCTCGGCCTACCTGCCTGCCTGTCTCTTCTCTTCTTCTCGGCCTGCCTGCCTACCTGTCTCTTCTCTTCTCGGTAGGCTGTCTCTCTGCGCTAGTAGCTCGCGCCCTTAGTATAGATCTTACTAGCCTAACGTAGTAAGCGTTTTATCGATTTAGTATAGCGGAATATTTTAGCTCTCGCTAGACCTAGGGACTAACCCTATTACCTTAGCGCTATTCTCTCTCTGCTATAGGAAGATACTGCGCTCTTTGTTACTATATAAGGTACAGGGAGTTACTCGCTACGTACTCGCGAGTAACCAACTTATCGCGAGGACATGCGACGGATGCGGCGACGATAGTGACTGTTTGTAGTGCTGTATAGACAGACTAATAAAGGATGAAAGAGTTATACTGTACACAGAAGCCAAAGAGAGGTGGACCGCCTTGTGTCACTTGGCCACTTTGGACCTCCGTAAGTACACATCCCTCCTAACTTACCTTACCTATTCAGCACCGCCACTCCATTACGGTGGCAGTACCAAGATCCTTCTCCTTCTCCTTCTCGTTCTCCTTCTACCTCCTTCTCCTCATCTACCGAACAATTGCATCGTATATATCTGCTTCGAAAAAACCCTACAGCACAGCCTACAGTAGTAGTACCGGTAGAATAACAAGGAGTGAAAGTCTAATCAGAAATAGTTCTCATTGCTGATTTCTGACAGGACTGCTGGACCTCACCTGACTCTGAGAGGCTGAGAATAATGAGATGCTGTTGGCATTTGGACTTGGCATGTTTGTCTAGAACCCTCGTTCGTATTCCTGGATGCGGGGGGAGGGAATGAGCAGGCTTGGATCTAGAGCCTGGACCTGACGATTTTGCGTGGGGAGAAAGCTGATGTATTCTAGTTGTGGGTGATATTTCACATCTCTTTGCGGTCGAGGAAGATCTTTCTTTCGCTTTCTTTTGAGGCTTCTCTTATCCTTATCCATTCTTCATCATCATCATCAGCTGGTGGTGGTGGTGCACTACTGGTAATAGCCTGATAGGATGTACAAGAAGTTTATTATTAACAAACATTTGAACAAGCATGATCATTCATCAATCATCAGGCTTCGTAAAATTACATCTATCTGGGTATGCCTGTCAACAACAGCAGCAACAACAAGTTCGACAACTCTGCTGGGCAAGAGTAGTGATGATTCCCCAGATGAGTGGTACAGTAGATGAGATGAGATGACCTTTATACCAGGTATGTCCAAAATAGGTGCTGTGGTGCCTTTCCATGGTTTCTCTATTACACTACACTGCACTACAACATCTCTCTAGCTCTATCTTGTTGGTTATGCTTTCGCTTTTGTCGTATTGAAAGGATACGGATATCTTTCTTTCTCGTCATTCATTAGTTTCTAGCATTGTGCTTGTTAACCCTACCTACCGTACTCATTATTCCCACACAACGTGGCAATTAAGCAGTGAAGACTGCTCACAAGGGGGGACGGACCGACAACGAGCCTGCCATCATCAGGGTCAAGACGACGTTCAAGAGTAAAACCGCTGTTTGGGAGGCGATCACAGGCCTCTAGTCAGTGTCAGTCAGTCCTTCAGGTAAGTGGAACGAACACGCTCTCTCACCGCTTCTGATCAGGACTGTCTAACTAACACACACCCTCCAGGATGTTCTTCACCCAACTCCTAAGCACGCTGAGTATAATCAGCAGTGGAGCAAGCGCAACACTTCCACCACCCCACAAGCGCTCTACAACACATATCCTCAAAGAACGCCACCTCGTCCCCCGCGAATGGTCCTTAATCGGCCCCGCCTCCAAACACGAAACCATCCACCTCAAAATCGGTCTAACGCAACAATCCCCAGGTCTCATCGAACAACACCTGCGAGAAATCTCCGACCCCAAACACGCTCGGTACGGAAAATTCCTCACAGCGCAACAAGTCCACGCGTTAGTCGCGCCGTCCCCGGAGACGTCGGATCTCGTGGAGTCGTGGCTGCGCGAGAATGGCATTGCAGAGTATGCGCACAACGAGGCGAAGAATATGATTCACTGTGCGATATCGATTGGAGAGGCAGAGGCGTTGTTGAATACGACGTATTCGACGTTTAGGCATGAAGAAGATGGTTCGCAGGTGCATCGTGCGCCGGAGTGGTCGCTGCCGGGGTTCTTGCATGATCATGTTGATGTGGTGCAGCCGACGACGTCGTTTTTTCGTCCGGGACAGCAACTTCGTATGGGGGAGGGTGATGAAGATCTGAGGAGGAGGATCAAACCTCGGCAGAATACCGGCAGCAATAACAACAACAACTATAACAACCACAACAAGCGACAAGCGGAAGAGCCACCGGAGGATCTTGCGCAATTCGCGCAGGCAGAGACGGTGGAAGATCAGGAGGGAGGACAAGGAGATGGGGGCGACCTTGCGAGTGTATGCCAAGTTGGTATGTGATGTTATTCGATCTGTCGACGTGCTCAGATGGAGGAAGATGTAGAAAACATGAGAAAGAACGGAAAAAGGAAAAAGAAAAGAAAAGAAAAGGCTGACATACTGACTATATGGCGCAGATTTCGTGACGCCAGAGTGCAAGCGAAAACTCTATGGGACGATGGACTATGTGCCGCAAGTGCCCGACCAACATAGCATGGCAACGGCCAACTACCTCAATCAAACCGTATTCCTCGCGGATCTGACGGAGTTTATGCAGATGTTTCGACAAGATGCAGCCAACATAGCAAACGAGATCAACATGGTGTCGATTGCCGACGGCGATGTTTCGCAGACGATGACAGAGGAGAAGATTTCGCGAAAAAAGAATTCCGAGGCCAATCTGGACGCACACAACATTGTGAGCATAGCTTACCCGATCCCACTGACTGCGTATCACACAGGAGGCATGCCGCCTTTCCAGCCTGCTGATAGTACTCCGAGGAACACTAATGAACCCTACCTGGATTGGCTCGACTACGTCCTGGGCGAGGAAAACGTGCCCACAGTGATTTCGTCTTCGTACGGAGACGACGAGCAGACTGTGCCACAATCGTACGCGGAGCGAGTGTGCCAGGGGTTCGCTCAACTCGGTGCTCGTGGTGTCACGGTATTGGTCTCTTCCGGTGATAGTGGAGTGGGCGAAAATGGCAAGTGTAAGACCAACGATGGAAGCGATCGACAGCAGTTCATCGGCAGATTTCCCGCGTCCTGCCCGTGGGTGACGACGGTGGGAGCGACCACAGAATTTCAGCCCGAAGTGGCCACGACGCGGTTCAAGTCGGGCGGAGGCTTCAGCAAGTATTTCGACCGGCCGGACTACCAGCAGCAGACGGTCTCGGACTATGTCGCCAGCCTCAATGGAAAACACGACGGACTCTACAACGCCAACGGGCGAGGGTATCCTGATGTTGCAGCGCAGGGCAATCACGATGCACACGTGTGGAACGGCGCACTGATGGTGGTTGGGGGCACCTCTGTGGCGGCTCCCACGTTTGCCGGCGTGGTGGCTCTGGTCAACGACGTGCTGATCTCGCAAGGGCGGTCACCGCTGGGGTTCATGAATCCGTGGCTGTATGGAGGCGGCTTCCAGGCACTGACGGATGTTGTCACGGGCGACAGTGGTGGATGCGAGACGGATGGGTTTCCGGCACAGGAGGGGTGGGACGCAGTGAGTGGGTTTGGCACGCCGAGGTTTGATGCGCTGTGGCAACTTGCATTGAGCAGTTGACAGTGATGGTAGTGTATACCGTAGTTTGCTGAGTAGTAGTGGTAGGAGTGAGTGGTAGGAGGAGGAGGAGGAGGAGCAGGAGGAGGAGGGGTAGAGAGAGAAGAGAGAGAAGAGTGAGAAGGAAAGAGCATATGAAAATGAATCCAGCCACTCACAGCGAGGCAATATCGAGAGGGTGGAGAGGGAGGAGAGTGCGGGTCGCGGTAAGCGCCGACGCAGATTCGATTGGCCCTCAGCCACTGCGGCGGGCAAAGTGCATTAATTTGCCTGAATTAGAGTGCGGATGACTGCCTAACGCGGCCATTTAGCCCCTCATTTAATCCATCGCGGCGGCATTCTAAGCATCTAATTCTGTCGCGGGCGCCTAACGACACTCGATATTGTCGCACACGCTCTCACAGGTAAGGTAAGGTGAGGTTATGTATAGAATGCGGTTGGAAGGATACCTTATACAAATGCCTCTTCCTGCTCCCATCGTCTGTTCCCATTTCCAGTTCCCATTTCCAGTTCCATTCAGCCAACAAACAGTAAACAAACACACCTCCACCTCCACCTCCACCTATCGACGACATATCGCCTTCTGAACATGCTGTTCTCACTTCCCTCCTTGCTGCTGGTCCTGGGAGTCACTGCTGCTACGTCTGCTGCGCCTCACCAGCAAGAACAAAGACGAAGCGGCGACGCCAGCGACGGTGGCTTCTACGACAGCTGGAGTCGGAAAGGCCACAACTTCCGAGCACGGACAACAGCCCGCGCTGCAGAGCAATGCGTATGTGATGTTGGGTTGATCAAGATGCCCCAAGGTATGCATGTCAGAGAACTTGTCATAGTCTGAGCAGGTACTAATCAATCAATTAGCCCCCAAGCCTCTTCCCCCAGTCTCCGAGGGCTTCACTCTCTACCACATCGCCGTCGGCCGTGGCACGCAGAACTACACCTGCGACCTGTCCAACGCCACAGCAGTCCCCGCAGCCGCAGGAGCAGTCGCCACTCTCGTCAACGCCACCTGTCTCACTGCCATCTCACCCTCACTCGCCTGGAACCTCGCGGGCTGGGCCTACCAGGACACGAAACAAGCCAAAGTCCCCACCAGCATCCCCGTCAACGACTTCCTCAAAATCTCCGGCCACCACTACTTTACTGATCTCACCACCGCATACTTCAACCTCGACACCGAAGGCGAAGGCGACGATACCTGGCAAACCGATTATTCCCAGGGAGCCTTCAAGAAAATCAACGCCACTGACGCTCCTGAAGATGCTATCCCCGGCTCGGTGCCTTGGCTGAAGCTCACGAGTAAGGCCGATCAGCAGGAGGATACTGATTGTGCTTTTCAAGAAGTCTATCGTATCAATACTGTTGGAGGGGCTGCTCCCAAGACGTGTCTGGGACAGGAGGCGACTTTTCAAATCGATTATGCTGCCGAGTATTGGTTCTATTCGAAGTCACAATCTGCTTCCTCGTACTAGAACTTTTTGTTTTCTTTTTCTCTTTTCTTTTTTCTTTTCTTGTCTTTTCTTTTGCTTCTTTTCCTTCTTTCTTTCTCTCTTCGAGCAGCAGCATGGATGGGAAAGTTGAAAGGCGTTCGAGGGAGGTACTTACTTGCCTTTATGCTTTTGCATGTTTTGAGGTCCCCAAAACGAAAAGGAAAACTCTTGTCTATAGATATACCAACCACATGACCGATGATATATGTCAAGAAGAAGAAGAAGAAGAAGAAGAGATAATGACTTGGTTTTTTTGTCTTCTCAAGTATACAGTCAGTAGAGAAGATGAAAACAGAGTCAATCAGCCAGATTGGAGAGCCAGATGCACAGAGAGAAGAAGATGGACAGAAATGAAAGAATACAGGAAAATGAAAAACAGAGGAAGAGACAGATAGTCAGACAGACAGACAGACCAAAAAAAATA